>JAVSBV010180595.1:0-13259 GCA_033117975.1 Parotocinclus spilosoma | reverse complement strand
TGCATGTCTTTGGACTGTGGGAGGAAACCGGAGTACCCGGAGTAAACCCATGCAGGCACAGGGAGGACATGCAGACTCCACACAGAAAGGTCCCAATTCACTCCACGCTGGGATTAAACCGGTGACCTTCGTGCTGTGAGGCAGAGGTGCTAACCACTCAGTCACCGTGCTGCCCTCCCCATAATTAAATGTCCCCTAATTTCTGTGAGCATACAGCGTGCATTTGTTACTGTAAAAATTTAATAAATAGCATTAGATAATGGCCACCATTATATCCCCTATTTCCTTTTTCATTGCTTTTTCATTCCACTCTCCCTCTCACAGCCTGTATCATCCAAAGGAAATATGTGTGTGTGCAGAATGTGAAACTGTCCACATTCTAGGTCCCACACACCCTCATGTTGTCCAGTGACACTGAACAGCTCCCTGCTTGGAGCACAGCATCATTCTGTAGATAATTCCTACACCGGTTTCTCAGCAACAGCAGTAAATGAGAGCAGTGAATCTGTCCAATCATTCACTATTTTAAAAACGGCTTTTCACCTAAGTTAAATCTTAACACTTTTTATGTTTCTGTTGTCTTTACTGCTTAGAATGTTGTTGTCACTCTGTGGCAATGAAGTTGCTATGATTGTGGCTTTGTTTGCTCTGTCATAGAAAGACTCGCTGCATAAGCACCGTAGGGCAGAATATTTCCCCAGGGTACAATAAATATCGACTTGCAACATAGATATTTGAAAATATGTCCATTTGAACAATTTGTAATAATTTGGGATTGAAATATGTTTGATTGAAGTTGAGGTTTTAATTCTGTAACATACCCATTACATGCTTCACTGATGATCCTTACTGCTTTGGTTCTTCATGACTACATTGTTCTCTAATCTGTTTCCTCCTCCCAATGGGATAACAACCCAGAGCAAGTGAGCAATTTTGCTAGTAAGTAATAAGCACTGCTGTTCTCTGTGCCTTCCACATCTACATCTATCCTTGTGGCATCACTCAACATGTGAAGGGCTATTTATGTATCATGTGGAATTTGAAACATCTGGACCCATAATGTATATGTGCATGTTTTCACAAAGATGCCAGAAATAGCAATGGAATGTTAAGGGTGTGGTGACTTGCAGTCATGTTCTTGTGCCATCAACTGAGAGAGAGAGTAGGACCGGTTCACCAAGTACATCCATAAGTAGAAGAGTTCTTATCAGCCTTTGTGAAACTGTTAGAGTCTGGGAACAGAGCAGGTGCCTGTGTATGCTGATAATGGCAGAGCATATTAACTCAGTCTCACTTTCAAACTGATATCAACTGTCTTCTAGGTGACACTTAAATGACCTTATGTGCAGAAATCTTTGTGTCTAAAGTTTGAGGTATAGTCTGTCATTTTTAAGCAAGTGGAAACAAACAAATCTTTAACTGCCATATAGCATTCCAAGTGGGAACTGGGAAGTTTACTGACCTTTGAGTTAGAATAATCCATGTGAACAGTCTGGGAGGTCAGAGTTCCTCAAGAGCTCTGACTTCTCAGAATAAAATAACATTACATAATTTTAACATGGCAAGATGTCAACTATGCAAGAAAATGACAGCCAATCATAAGCCCATTAAGCAAACTTTTTTGTCCTCATTTGTGTTTGATATGATTTAATGTAGAATAGTAGTGTAGGTCATGTTGTTGGTGCTGTACAGTTCCAGCCATCCAGGTTTTTCTATGTTTACCTATTAGTATTGTTGTTTGTTTAATTAGCACTTCAAATATACAATTATATGTACAAATGTATATATATTTTTGGATTCTTAAGTATGGACAGTACAGATGCTCCCTAATATATGATTACATTCTGATAAACCCATCGTAAAGAGTATTGTATCACAAACCGAGCAGCTTAATACGGTATACACAGGGTTAATAAAAAGTCACAGGAAAAAAAATTCAAAAGTCACATCCTTAATTTCAGAACCAAAATGGAAAATTAAAAATCTGAATTCCATAGCAAGTAACGTGACACACAACATTGCTGCATCCCTCATAGCCAAATTCTGAGAAACTGAGACTGTGGACGACAAGCCATGTAGTGACTATCGAAAAGTCCCCAATCCGATACTATATGTCCTGTGATTTTTGACTCATCCTGTGTCTTTTGACTCACTCTGTACTGTATATTTTGTAGCCTAGCCAATCTAAAAGATCATTTAAACATTACGGTACCTTAAATACATTAACCTACGATTGTACAAAATCATTAACACAAAGCCAGTTTTATAATAAAATGTTGAATAGATTGAATGGTTAGCCCTTTTGCAGACTGGGGGTTCTGCTGCTGTTATACAAGTTGACTACTTCTTGCCTAAAGATTTATTGCGTAGTTTGGAGCTGTATTTTGTGGCATATCCTATTGTAGCATTAACTTTATTTCAGTTTGCCGCTGTACATGGGGTGTGACACGAATCTCCAACTTTACCACAATCAAAGCACTATACAGACCATCACATTGTCTTCACCATGCTTGGCAGATGGTGTCAAGCACTTTGTCTGCATCTTTGCATTGTTCTCCATTCCACTTTGTTATAGACCTTTTTCTTTGCAACTAGAAGTCAAGCTGCCAGTAGAGGACAACTAGACATTTGTAATGCACTCTTTCTTCTAGTCTGGTTACAGACAATTTGTGAACTTTTATGAAGGCAGCAGTGCAGAACATTGTACCAGATCTTCAGTTTTTTTTCCATGACATAGCCTTCATTTCTGAGAACAATACATACCAATGAGTTTTGGTAGAACATTTGTTGTTTCTGGTCATTTTGCTGCTGTAATTTCTGGTTAATTGCTAATGCTTCAAATACTCAAATAATCGAAATAAGATCAGTCGTATTGCTTTTTTAATCAGCACAACAGTTTTGGCTGTGTTAATATAATTGAAATAGGGTTTCCAAATGATCATTTAGGCTTTTAAAATTATAAACTGGGATTAGCAAACACAATGTACAAATGAAATGCATGACTAATAATGGGAATATACCTGTGTAGATATTCCATTACAAGTCAGCCATTTCCAATAATCATTTCCAACATTAAAAATAAGTACAATGTATTTTATATTCATTTGAAGTTCTTTTAATTGACAAGAAATGTGCCTTTTTTTTTAAAACAAGAACATTTTTCAAAGTGAACCCACAAATGGTCATGTATGTTTTGTGAATTTTGTGAATACATACAATTTACAATACAAAATCCCCAAAATCAAGCAATAAACAAAAGACAAAAACATATTTAATCTTTTTAAACGTTTAAAAGAGCTTTGTCTTTCACACCGAACTCAATTAAGGCTTCGTGTGAGCTCCAAAATCTCAAACAAATCACCAACAGTTGATAGTGTGAATGCTCTGAGGTTGGTACATGGGGGCTTTATGTCTGTGGAATGTAATTTGAGCGAGTCACAAAAGCCGTGTGACTCATCACATTTGTTTGACTTTTGATCCCACTGCTGCAATGCAAACATTTTTGGCAAAACAACACATGTACATTACAATATGACCACCAAGGCAATCTGGGTACAATCAAACCGGGCAGTCAGGTCCTCCTAGCACACATGTTTATGTAGGCATGCCTCCATGTCCTGAGTGGTTGGATGTTGGTGGTCCACATAATTTATTTAATTATTTACTAAATGCAGGAAAGTCACAGATACCTGAGTTTAATTTTGGTGAATATTTTACTGACAGCTTTAAACAAAATGCATCTTCAAGAGAGGATATACGCCGTGAAGGGCTCAGTGAGTCCAGATACATGACCTAATCAGTTCATATCATTTACGGCAGTGGTTCTTTACTTTTTACCAAGATGATGGACGCCTTTGTAAATTTGGTGATAGCCATGGTTTAAAATAAAAAACTTGAATTGGGTCAGAGACCCCCTAAAGCCCTTGGGGATCCATAGACCACAGGTCTGCTTTAGGGTCTCCACTGGTATTGGCCTCAGCCCCATAACTTCACTCTTTTCTCTTGGTTATTCTCATTTGTTATAAATATCCTGGGTCCATTGTATGTCATTCTCAGGAATGTGTTTGTTTTTGCTCAAGATGAAAAGTAAATGCTTTTCCGATGGCTACTCACCAGGGTGGGGCAGCCATGAGGGCCAACTAAGGAGAGACCTCTTTTCAAAGCTGTTAAATCAAAACTTATTAAAGGTGATCATAAATGTTAAGACATTTACTAAATTAGATATTACTTTTAGCAGTCACTTTTATCCACAGTGACTTACAACTGATACAATCTTACATTGCCAGTAAGGTTAGGGATATTGCTCAAGGGCTCAAAAGTGGTAGCTTGCTAGAGGGGGGGATTTGAAACCTAGATGTTGTCCAATAGCTTGACCACTGTATCTGGCAACACAGTCTTTTAGATGTAGGGAGTATCATCGGCCTGTGGTACGATGGATGGAAAGCACTCTGTATGTATCTAAATAGAATGTGAAGAAATTTGGTTATGTAACCATATAATATGATATTTTAATATTATAATATTGACATGCATCAACATGATAGGCTGGAGAGTAAACACTGCTCTTAGTCCCGGTTAGTTTTATGTTGCTGGTCTTGATTTCTTTTTATGTTTCAGTGTGGGTTAGCCACAGAGACAGATCAGTGAAGGATCATCTTTAACTGGATCAAGTAGTGTAACAAGCTGAAAAATACAAAAACTATTGAAAAAAAACGTAGTTTTATGAATATGAATATGAATTATGCAAACTCAGCTTTATAAATGTGGTACACGCTAGATTATAATTTCTACACAAATGTTTTAACATTTTGCCCCTTTCTTAAGTAACGGCAGTTGACAGATTCAAATTTCATTAACTGAACTTATTGGCATAATTCTTTAATACAATAAATAGCTTCTAATTTAAACTGTATTATCATTGTTTAGCCTCTTTATTATTTATCAAAAATGCTATTATTACAGCAATAAAGCATACCTTCAATCTAACCAATTTGTTTATGGGGGGCCCACATCAAACTAGCATCATTTTATTGTGATAAACTGCCTGATTCTGCTGCCTGTTATAAATGGTATAAGTGGTTATAAACCACTATTTATTTATTTTGTTCATATTTCCCTACACTCAAGTTACAGCTTATTATATTGACTGCCATAGCTTTGGCTGGAAGTCTTCCAAAAACAGATTGATTACACTATTGAATTTTCACTCTTTGTGCATTGATTACATGGGCAGTTAGTCAGTCACATAACCAGAACACATGGTAGCAACATATTTAATGAGTAATGAATGAGGAATTTGGGAGTTATGGAGTGGTGTTCTTTATATGCAGTGCACCTGTACAGTGGGTCTGTGTATCCTTATTTAATTACACTCATCGACATGTGCACTGACACATGTTGGAATTTAACAGGGCTGACAGGGAATGCAGCTGGTCCTCTAATAAACCAACATTTATTTTCTAATTATCTTGGATGGAATTTCACTCGTAACTCACATAACTGATCAGGGCCAAATTAGATAATATTGGTGTTTTGACAGAGTGGATCAGTGTGAGTAAAACAAATGTTTATATTGTACGTGAATAGAAGAGCCATGCTAAAGTTGGGCCAAGCAGGTTGACCAGAAGGCTAAGGATTTCCAGTAAGTGCCAGAACTGTAAAGCTGCCATAAAAGACCCTTAAACCTCATTTGTTGGATTGTGAGTCACTCTGGATTTAACACTAAACCTAACGCTGATGTAACATTAACCCATAATTGTTCTGTCTGTATGTAATCTGTGGGTGTTTTGTATCAACAGCATGTTGAAGGTGGATATTCTTAAATTTTGTCTAAGGATCCCACAGACCCACCAATTGACTCCCAAGACCCACAACTATCCCATTTGGTCCTACTGGTCCTATCCCATTCTCTCTGGTACCATATTTCTCTTCATGATTCCACTGTTTCTCTGCCAACTGTGCAAATCCTGTCCAGTAGAATGGACAACACAGGGCTTGGGGGCAGCTGTCCTCTTGTAACATGCGGTGCTGTTCTGTTCCCTTGGATTCCTGGCACTCTTCCTCGCCCTGGAGGAGGATAGAAGCGGAATGTCCCAGCAGGGTATGTCAGGGCATATGAGTAGTGAGCTTCTGATCTGATGACAGCAGCTGAATGTTTGAAGATACAACTACATCACCAATAATAGTACAAAGAATGGTTGTCAATTAAATGTCAATGATTTGTTAATAACCCAGGCAATACTGCTTCTGGCAATTGCCCCTGTGTGCACATTCAAATAACTGATGGGGAAGATGAATTACAATAACTTATGGTCAGTGGTGAATATTGTCTCTCCAGATTATGGCTTATCTCAATTGCCCAAACGAACTTTTTTGGAAAAAGACAATAAACCTAAAATAGAGTACTCAACTCCTGGGTATTGATTTGGAGTTTCCCCTTCAATGTTCATTCTGTGCATACCCACAGCTGTGCAGACATCTTTTTTTCTAATCTGAACAGACTGGGTAAAAAACAGGAAGAGGAAAGTGATACCATTGCGGGAAAAATATTCAGAGGGTTATGAATGTGATGATGTCAGTGTTTGAGTCACAGTAGCAAAGTCATTGTCCTAAATCTAATCTCCTGGTGCGAGTGACGAAAGAAACAGGATGAACCAATTACCTCATTTTGATTTTCTCCTTGTCAGCAAGCAGATACAGTGCAGACCTGATATAGCAGTGTTAGCAACATATTATACGTTTGCATTGTTTTTTGTTAAAAAAATTAAAACCTATTGTTTTTGATTGTGTTGTACTTGGTCACTGCTCTGCTTGTAAAGTTATCTGCTCTTATCTGAAAACAGCCAGCATTTAGTAGCATACCTACAGATCCAAACATAGCTAAAGAAGACGTCTTAAATACAGCCAAACGGATCTTTAATTTCTCCCTAGTTTAGATGCATGTAGAAAATAAAAGAACTAAAGTAATACGGCACTGCATTATTTAAAGTTATTTGTAACTATGTACCATTTAATGCAGGGATGCACAAGTCCTGTCCTGAAGGTCCAAATTTAAGTAAAATTTGATTATATTCTTTTACTAACTAATTTACACAACAAGGTTTTGTATGTGTGTTAAAGAATGACAATGCTTGCTGGTTTTCAGCCCTGCACATCATAACTTTTTGTTAATTTGGCTTATCAAGAATGAAGTTATGACACATTGACACAATGTAAAGTAGTCAGTCTACAGCTTGTAATAAATTTTATTGTGCCCTTAAAATATATTCACACACAGCCATTAATGTCTAAACTGAGTGAGTACACCCTTAAGTGAAAATGACCAATTAACCATTTTCTCTTCCTGTATCATGTGACTTGTTCGTGTTACAAGGTCTCAGATGTGGTGTTATCACTATCACACACTCTCATATTGGTCACTGGAAGTTTAACATGGCACCTTATGAAAAATAATGCTCAGAGGATCTGAAAAAAAGAAATGTTACTCTACATAAAGATGGCACAAGCTATAAGAATATTGCAAACATCCTGAAAGTGAGCTGCAGCACAGTGGCCAAGACCATACAGGACACATTCCACTCAAAACAGGCCTCACTATGGCTGTAACTCCAGAAGGAAGCCTCTTCTAAAGATAAAAACACCTCCAAGACAACCACTGCCTTGCTAACGTAACTAAGGGTAAAGGTTCTGGACTGGCCAAGTATTTCTCCAGACCTGAACCCTATTGAGCATCTATGGATTAGCGCAAGGGCTCTAACATCCACAAGAGATTAATGGCTGTGTGTTGAGTTATTTTGAGGGCACAGCAAACACTGTTATACAAACTTTAGACTGACTACATTGCATTGTATTAAAGAATCATATATTTAGTGTTGTCTCATGAAAATATATATAATTAAAATGTATAATAAAATATTGACAAAAATATGAGTGTACTCGCTTTAGTGAGAGATACTGTATACACTGTTATCTCAAGACTTACATCTTGATTTAGCATAATCAATTAACCTAATATATATCACATATTTGGACTGTGGGAGGAAACTGGAGTAAAATCATACAAACATGGGGAGGACATGCAAATTTCACACAGAAAAGACCCTGGGATTGAATTCAGGACCTTCTAGTTGTGAGGCAGCAATGCCACCCGCTGAACCACAGTGTCATCCTTGCTTCAGAGAGTTTGAAGTTTCCTAAACTTGAAGTTCAGTTTTAAGGTAAAAAAATAGCCGGATAATCTGTCAGTTATCTACAGGAAAAACACTACACAACTGTGAGCCCAGAGCCGGTTTTGAGAGCCCTCTTGGCAGAGAGACTACGTGAGGCCAAATGGCAAGTCAGTTTTTATAAGTAAGTTAAGACTACCATCTGCTGGTGACTACTATTACGATTCACCTAAAGAAAATAGTTGAAAACACTAATGCATAAAGAACCTGCATTAGACAATGCTGCCATCTGGTGACAAGCCTATTTTACAATTGTGTTGAAACGGTGCATTTACTATTTGATGTGTCCCAATATAGACTGAACTTCCATTTGTTATCAGTCACATGCAACTTCCTAATGGAACGGCATTTACATTACAGTTCCCCTGACAGGTTAAATGATTGAATTCCCATTCCCACCTGTACCCTACTTGGACTTCCCAAGCAGGAACTCCCACTCGGGCTTGTGAAATAGTTTAAGGGCTTCATTTGTGAGGGTCATGTGGCTTCAAAGTGGTGTCAGAACTCGGCAATATAGCTCATATAGGCTATTTTGTTAAATTCTTGTGTCTGAGTTGTTTTACTCATGATAAGTCAATTTGTTCATTAGTTTCTCTGTATTAAATTATTACATACATTAAATAATATTGATTCAAATACCTGAAACAATTCAGATGAGTTTATGGTCCATGTTGTGAATCTCCAATTCATCTCACAATCATCTCTACATATCAAATCCTTGTACCCTGGATCCTCCACGTAGGGTGAAAGGAACACTAGCATCAAGACTATTCTCCGTCCTGGCGCCCAGGTGTTGGAATGAACTGCCACTGAATGTCAGAATGGCTTAGTCTCTTACTGTCTTAAAGCACAAACTAAAAATTCCCCTTTTCACTTAGCATTTGAGTAAAGACTGAAAATGCTTGTGTGTTTTGTTTATTTTGTCTACATCAGATCCTAGTAGGTTCTGGTTGGATTGTGTTCTTAGGCTATTGCTTATTTTGTACTAACATTACTTTTGATCCACCAGGAAGACTACAAAGCACTTTTGCAAGTCACTCTGGATAACGGTGTCTGCTAAATGCTGTAAATGTAAGTGCAAATGTCAAAGATGCTCTGTTGGATTTACAGTATCTTACAAAAGTGAGTACATTTCTTACATTTTTGTAACTATTTTAT
The DNA here is from genome assembly GCA_033117975.1 of Parotocinclus spilosoma. Classification (NCBI taxonomy): domain Eukaryota; kingdom Metazoa; phylum Chordata; class Actinopteri; order Siluriformes; family Loricariidae; genus Parotocinclus; species Parotocinclus spilosoma. Next base: position 3,876 of record JAVSBV010180595.1, on the reverse strand, counting down.
TATATATGTTCATGGGACAACAGAGAAGATATGACAATTTTATACAATGAAAAAGTAGTCGGTTTACAGCTTGTGTGGGACTGTGGTAGCCTAGCGGTTAAGGCTCTGGACCTAAAAGGTCCTGGGTTCAAATCCCACCTCTGCCAATCTGCCACAGTTGGGTCCTTAAGCAAGACCCTTAACCCACAACTGCTTGATTTGTAAGACTGTATTAGTTGTAAGTCCCTCTGAATAAGGGGTCTGCTAAATTCTGTAAATGTAAAATGTAAATGTCAAATGTATAACAGTGTAAATGAGTTGTGCCCTTAAATATCTCAAAACACAGCTATTAATGTTAAAACTGCTGGCAACAATTAACCATTTTCCCTCCCTGGTATAATGTGTCTCATTATTAGTGTTACAAGTCCTCAGGTGTGAATGGGAATCAGGTGTGCTAAATGTGGTGCTATCAATCTTACACGCTCCCACACGTCACTGGAAGTTCAACATGGGGATCTGAAAAAAGAATTACTCTACATAAAGATGGTCTAGGCTATAAGAAGATTGCCAACATCCTAATTGTGATCTGCAACTCGGAGATCATATAGCGGTTTAACAGCACATATTCCACTCAGAACAGGCCTCGCCATGGTCAACCAAAGAAGTTGAGTGCACGTGCTCAGAATTATATCAAGAGGTTGGCATTTGAAAATAAGCGTATGAGTGCTGTCCACCTGTCAGTGCTCAAACCAGATAAAAAATGATGCACAAGAAAGCCTGCAAACAGTTTACTGACCGCAAGCGGACTAAGGACATGGATTACAGCAACCATTTCCTGTGTTTAAATGAGACCAAGATACACTTATTTGGTTCAAATGGTGTCAAGTGTGTATGCCATCAAACAGGTGAGGAGTACAAAGACAAGTGTGTCTTGGCTACAATCAAGCATGGTGGTGACAATGTCATGGTTTGGGGGTGCATGAGAGCTGCTGGTTGTGGGGAGCTACAGTTCACTGAGGCAACCATAAATACCAACATATACTGTGACATACTGAAGCAGAGCATGATCCCCTCAGAAACTTGGCCACAGGGCAGTATTCCAACATGACAACAACCCCAAATGCACCTCCAAAACGTCCACTGCCTTGCTAAAGAAACTAAGGGTAATGGTTAAACATGTCTCTAGACTAAAACTCGATTGACATCTGTGGGGCATTCTTAAATGGAAGGTGAAAGAGTGCAAGGTCTCTAATATCCACCAGCTGTGATGTTATCATAGATAAGTGGAAGATGATTCAAGTGGGAATCTGTCAAACTCTAGTGAACTCATGCCCAAGGCAGGGCTGAAAAATAATGGTGGTTTAATTTGATCATTTTCACTTAGGGATGTACTCACTTTTGTTGCAAGTGGTTTAGATATTTATGGCAGTGTACAAAAATGTTAGGGGTGTACTGACTTCTGTGAGATACTGTAGATCTGGGCCCGTATTTATCAAACTTCCTAAAATGTCTCCTAAGAATGCTGCTTAGAATGAACTTAAGTCTAAAATTATTCTTAGTTAAAAGCTGAGACTAAAAATTATTTATTAAGCCTCCCAGTCTCACTTTAAGCGAAGTGTAGGAGTAATTCTTAAGTGTCAGTCTAAGAGCTAATTTACGAGACCTGTCAGTGCCGCAAAGCTGATTCTGGGATGATGTCATTTCCAAACCCCAGACAAGAACCAATCATTGCATCGGATTTCAAGTTTAAGATTATTTCCTGAGAAATTTCAAGATCAAAGTTTAAAAATGTTGGTAGAGGTAGAGGTTGTCCGTTTTTTGGGGAGGACTTGTTAGTATGGGAGGAGTCTGGTAATTACAACCGACAATGGTCCTGTAATCAGGCATGGTATAAGGGCACCTTGGGGTCCTGAGAGAAAGTGGTTAAGTAAAGTACAACCAAGTGGATGACCGTGTTTGGAGCGTGGGGTTAAAATGATAATTTTTGTTTTTCTCATAATTTAGGCCCATAGCCGTGTTTTGTCCCATGAGCCTGATTATCCGGTTAACCCTTTGAATTGGTACGTTTTGATATTTTGCCAATCTTGATGTTAATGTTCTTGTGGCTGGTGAATATGTATAGAAAGTAACAGGTCTCTTCTTTGTATGTATTTTAGATTGATCTACTGTGACTGTTTTTCTCTGTTTCTCTCTACTTGTCATTGTGGGTTTTATTTCTTTACTTATTACGGTTTGTGAGACTTCCCCTAATGCTGCTATTGAGCGTTTGATTTTAATTCTAGTGGTCTGATTCAGGGGCAGGTATTTAATCACGTGTGTAACTAAATATCCCTAGTTGGTTTTTCAGTTTTCATAATTGAACAAGTCTTTGGGAATTTTAATTAACTGACAGTGTTTCCTATTTTATTGCTCAGAAACATTAATAAAGTTTTGTATTTTGTCTAAATCTGTGTTTTGGTCATTTCTCTCTGAGCTCCCCTTTGCTCCAGGGTTAAACCAAGGGGTGGCTTAGTCTGGCTCTATACCTAGGGGGGCGCCACATTCGTGTTGTTCGCTGCCAGGTCATTGAACTCGCTGCGCGCCCGACCACCGGTGCACAAACGCCTCGATACGCTGCACGTTCGTTCCATCTTAGCGTTCAGTTCGTATGCCAGCCACTTGTCCCTTTCTAAAGCGACACAGGACCCCGACAAGGGTATTTGTGAGGTCAGGTCAGGTTTACTTAGATTTTCATTGGGAGATGTATTCTGGTATTTCGCTGAGCAATCAAAGACCACATGAATTTTACCTTGATTTTGGGGATGGTAAATGCCATGATGTGGAACATACCAGGCTGATTCATTGTGTATCTCCACCTCTGGCACCTTTTCAGCATCACCTCTCTTTATTATATCCTCCATGAATGTCATATAATCTTTCCAGGCACTTAATTTGATGTTCTGCGCAAAGTCTGTTGTTTGAGATGTCATTGCCCTTCAAAGAGGAAAAGCCTAATTTACCAATGTACATTTGGATTTTGCTTTATGCCTTCCTTCACCTTTGCTAAAACATTAAGTGTTCTTGGGACACTGAACCTTCTTCAGTGGTCCTTTCCACAAAGTCCATTTCAAGCACTTTGATTATCTCAGCTGGAGAGATTACTTCCTTAACTTTGTTCCTATTTACAAAGTGCTCTTCCTCTGTGAGTATGTGAGACTCTTTGACGACTGGCAGAACTTGTTTTACAACAATACAATGGCTAACACCAATCTCGTCTTCTAGTTCATTTTCAGAATGGTTGTGTCCAATGATGCTCCGTCCTAGCACAGATTTCTGACCAAAGGGCTGGTTTCTTAAGAATGACTTAAGATGTACAACCTTGAGACCTTTCTTGCACAACTCTATTGGTTGTCGCTTGCTTAGACTCCATTACTTGTAGATCTGGCCTTCTTTCTGTTGCTTGTTTCACTTTTACCTGCTCTTGATTGTCCTTTGGTCTTTGTCTTTATGTAAGAATTTTGGGTGAGGTTTTTGGCACTTGTTACATACACTTCTTACAGCTTTTAGAGTTATGTCCAGTCTTGAGGCAGCCGAAACACAACCTTTCAGCTTGCACAAACTTTACTCTTTCTTCAATTTGCTTTTCCATCATCTTTCGACTTATGTGTATGACGCATGTGAGGTCTGTCTTCTCACTGGAACTAGTGGCAAGTGCTTTGACATTTACTCTTTTTGGCTTGTCTTTAACAGCTTCCTTGTAATCTTTCAGCCAGAAATCTTTCAGCCAGCTTTATCGTTTGCAGTGAAGTGATAGGATTGCGGACAATTCTAGCTTCCTTGTTTTTCTGTTGCAACCCTCGAGGAAGGCGGACGCACTTTTTCCCTCTCCTATCTCCTATCTGTTCCTGCTTGCTCTAC
>JAVSBV010180575.1:0-13259 GCA_033117975.1 Parotocinclus spilosoma | reverse complement strand
TGTGAATACTTACGTAAATGTGATTTCTTAGTTTTTTATTTTTAATAAATTTTCAGAACTCTCAAAAAAACTTTTTCCACATGGTCATAATGGGGTATTTTGTGTAGAATTTTGACGTAAGAGATTAATTTAATACAATTTGGAATTAGGCTATAACGTTACAAAATGTGGAAAAAGTGAAGCGCTGTGAATACTTTCCGTAGTTCAAGCAATTGTGGGTTAAGGGCCTTGCTTAAGGACCCAACTGTGGCGGCTTGGCAGAGGTGGGATTTGAACCCAGGACCTTCAGGTCCAGAGTCCTTAACACATAATACATAACCTCTAAAACACACATGAAATGAAGCATGTCACTATAAATCAAGTCTGTTCAAGTTTTTATGCCTTCTGTGATAGAACAAACAGATCTAAGTCACATTTCAGTGTTATTTTACAATTTTTCTGAATAAACGGCCCTGAATAAATCTGTGCCTCTTAAGCAGCTGTGTGAATAAGGACCAGGATACTATTGGTTGAAAATATTTTCAATCACTCTAAAGTTTCACATAAAATGCTAGCAGCCCATTTTCCTTGAAAATCCTGACGGATCTGTACTTTCTCATACTGAAACAAACCAGTAACCAATGGAAACATAGACTAATAAAAAACACAGGATTTAAGGCAGTCTGCCCTGAGATAAATTCTCAAAAGGAGTTATCATTAAATACTCATCATGCAATTGCTAACAGCTAAAAAAAGCCTGTGTTCCAGTTACATTGTAATTGGAATTACATTGAATGCATGTTTGGAAGGTGATGTGCACAACTGAAAAAAATTACTTTATTAACATTTTATCTGAAGTTCAGCTGTGTCATGTATTTGCTTTGATGGTAAGTGAATTTCCTATGAAAAAAACTAAAGTTACTTTACATTCTAAGTATTTTTAAAAGGTTAAATTGTTGTGAATGCCTGAATGTGTATTTGTAAACAATAAGGGAGGACAGCTGTGTTTAGTATGGAGCATATACATTTGAAAATCAGTATGCAGATAGTTATACTAGAACTAATAATTTTTAGTTGGTGGTTTGGATTGTGTGTAAATATTTTTTTTACAATAATAAGAAACTAAGATTGTAGTATTTTATTGCAGGGACTTTTGTGTTTTTTATTTTTAAACAAAAACAATAATACTACCTTAAATTCTGTCACACGATTGTGTGAGAAATCCCGTTTCTCGCTCTCCCTCTCTCTCGCGCTCGCTCAGCCCCGCTTTGTAATCAGCGCGAGATTTCCTCTTTCACCAGGTGCGGCTTGTTACTTCCGGGTGCTATCTCTCCCTTTATAAGGTTTCCCGTTTCACTGATGAGTGAAAAGTATTGTTTTGCTATCTGGCTGCATACCGAGCGTTTATCTCTGTGATACATCTCCTCTACCTTTTCCCGTTCAGATTTACTTCCGTTTTTTCTCCATCAGGTGAGTGTGTGCGCTTGTGTTCGTAGTGATTGTTTAGATAGTTAATCTGTGTGCGTCCCTGTGTCATCCCGCTCACCTTTTCCCCCCTCCATTCCCTACTCCGTTAGCTTTAGCTTTCTGTGTATGCGTGTGCACGTGTGTGATACGTCCGTGTCACTTTATTGTTGCTCCACTGTTTTGTTCGTCCATATCCTCAGGTCTCTCACTCCTTTCCCTTTTCCCCTAACGCTGTTCGTTTGGAGCATTTTTATTTGCTGTTTGTTCATCCAGGCGTTTTGCTCTCGGCCGGCTGGGGTTGAGTTAGGTGTCACCCTAGCCCGCTCCACCGGCGCGGCTCCGCCTGGTTTTGTCTCCCTGACTAACCTTTCCGTCTCTCGTACTAACCCTTACTATCTTGGTGAACTAACGCTCTCTCTCTCTCTCTCTCTCCCTACTATCTCTCTCTTTCTATCTCCCTCTCCCTCGCTCTCCCTCAGCCTCTCTCTCTCTCTGGTAGCTCTCGGTCCCGTCCGTCCGCCGCCTCGTTCAGTTCACCACCCCGCTTTCTCGTGCTGCTCTATTTTGTGTCTCTTGGTTTCCTGTTTTTCCCTCTCTCCGTTTCCCTTTTCCCTCCTTTTGCTGTCTTAGCATTTGTTATTTTGTTCCAGCTTCGTTCCAGCATTAGTTTAGCCCTATCTCCTCCCTCTTTATTGTACAGAGTAGAGTTTTCCTCTCCAGTATTTCCCTGCCTATCTGTACCTGTTATATTGTTTTGTTTGTTTGCTCGGTGTGTGCTCTGCTCCTTGTCTCCTGTCCAGGGTCCCAGCTCTACCCTGGTCACCAGTCCCTGATCCCGTACAGCAGCATCATCTCCACATTGCTCCTCCTGCCATCTACCTCCCTACGCCTGTGGCTTATTTTTGCTGTCTGTACCTCTTAATAAACCCTCATTGTTATGCATCGCCAAAAAGGTGCTTTTACTAAATACTGAGCAAAGGTTCTAAATACTTATGACAATATGATAGTTCAGTTTTTCTTTTATTTACAATAATTTCTAAATGTCTGTTTTTTCTGTCAATAAATGTACATTAATGAGAAATAAAATTAACTTTTTTGATTTTATCAAATGGCTGCAATTAAACAAAGAGTGAGTCTAAATACTTTCCGTACCCACTATATAGTGGGACAGAGGAAGAACTAAGATCACAATAGTTGCTGTGACTATAATGTGTGCTGTGAAATTGTCAACAAGAAACAGTTGTGAAACCAGCACATCTATGGAGGCATGCAAGCACTAAACATGTGCATTTAAAAGGTAAAACTGAAGACTCTGGTAAATATGCCTACTACTATGACACTACTACTCTACTAAATGTGTATGCGTGTGTGTGTTGCATGTTTCTGTGATGAGACTTGAGAGGAAGTACTTGGAGGTTTTGGTTTGTTAGTGGGTGGCGATTGGTCTAAAAAGTTATCCATTTCTGTTAATACATGCTAATGAAGGGTTACTGCACAGTGGGGTTCAGTATTTGCAAATAAAGCACATATGTTTCCCTGTAGTTGTTTTTCATTATTTAAATGTAATGACTTAACATACCAGTTTACCGAGGATACCATAACTTCACACCTTCCAACATACAATGCTCTATAAACTATGTCTAAGATTCATTGAACAAAACGTTTAAATTTAGATCTTAGGTTTCACATTTTGCCTAATATTTCTGTCATTAGGTTGTCAAATGTACGTATTTAATATTTGATATATTCCATAATAGCTTTAATCCTGTGTAGGTTGTGTTAGCACTCCTAGCAACTGGAATAAAAGGTGGTCTTATTCATTCTATTCTGAGTTATGTCTTTTCCAGCAGCAGAACAGATCAAATACATCACAATATGCTTAATTTAGACAGGTATCAAGTTCAGGGGATATTGCCAACCCCTAATAATAATTAGAAAAGCTGTTATGATTGGATAAAAATTGCAGAGCTCAGGTAACACGGTCACTCTCAAGCAGAAATGTTACACATCCCCAAAGTTTCTTTTATGTCTCTGTTTTATATGAAAAAATTTACTTTCTGCCCAGAGATGACGCAATTCCACACAGACTGCCCACAGACTATTTCATCTAACCTGAATAAATCCAACATGTTTTTAGAATTACTTTTTTCCAGATCAGGGGCACTTTATTACTTAAAATCAGAAAAATGATATAACAAAACCTTTTTGTTATAGTCGATGATTCTTATCATAATAGTTTTTTTCTAGCAGCAAAGTTTGGTTTTATTTATCTCAGATCTATTTTGTGACTCAAAAGATTAAAAGCAAGCAATGTCCAACACAAGTTAGCAACTTTTCATAACCGTGTGTGTCGGCAAAATCTCTGTGGATGCTGCCTGGCCAAGTGCAATAAACTTGGAAATCTGCAATCACTTCCTATAAACTTTACATGAGATCAGATCAATCCATCAAGATCTGCATTTCTGCCATATAAATACCAGTGCTACTCTGGATTAGTGCAGAGATGATAGACGGAGGTGGTGAACCCATTATTATGCTGGTGTGACTCAAACCAAGATCTCTAGACAAACTAGACCTAGACAGTCTAAGACCAATAGTAAAAATGCATGTTTGGATCTTTGTGAAGACAAATTTATACTACAGCAGGATAATGTACACCTCAAAGCTTAGAAATAAGTACTTGAAGACCAAAGAAGGTCAAGAATTGCAAAGTGTTATTGTTTTGTCCTCCACAGTTTCCTAATCTAAACTCCATTTATGAGCATTTATGAGGATACTTGAAGCCATGATGGGATAACATGGCTCATCAGATTTTGAGTTTTGAGTACACAACGTCATCACAGTAAAAGGGAGAATATACCAAATACTAATAAAACCTGTTTTTCACTTAAATTATTATGCTGAATGTGTGATTTTCAATGTTTATAACACACAAATATTGTATGACATTTAAGACAAATGCAAAATAGAAGCAATTCACTAGCTAGCTAGTTCACTAGTCTTTTGGCCCCCACTGTATTAAGGTCAAATCAAAAACATGGCCCAGAAATTTAAGGGTTAAAAGAACTTGACTGTACAACATCATACTGTGTTCCATTTCTTAGCTGATTATTTATCTGTTTAATGTTAATACATCTCTGTTATGTATTTAAACCAGTGGTTTTCAACCTCCACATTGGTCCATACTATTACCAAGCTGGTATTGTAGGCCGAATCTTCACACATGTATTACTGTATGATCACACCCCTACTAAGGTACAAGGACTACTCCTGGATTAGTGCATATCATTAGTATGCGTTCCTCTGAGTACTCTGTTAATACTAATGTGTGATTTGCTCTGTAAATCTCTTAACTTTTTATTGTTGGTAAATATTTATATTTAAGACAGATTTTTGATGTATCACTGACATATACATGCTGCTTATAAAGTGAGTGCAGCTGTTTGACAGAATTTAACGAAACACTTTTTTCAGGTCATTTTTTCATGTGTCATACTTTGACTATGGTATCATTAATTGGAGCTGAAACCAGGAAATAAGCTCAGTTCTGAATCAAACAGGTTGCCTTTGTTATTTAGAAGATCTCATCAGTAGTGGTTGTCAGCTGATGATTTTATTGTACTACTAAGGGAAAAGGGTAATATGTAAAACAGATCAAACAAAGATGAGTCTTAGGGGATAAGAAGAAAGATTCTACACGGGTCCAGCAAATGGATTGACCTGATTTTATATGCTTTATTATGTTTGTTCATACACTTCAGTGGCTTCAGAAGTAACACATTTCAGAATTAAAGCTTATTTTAAAATCTTAGAGTACATTTTTTGTTTTCATTTGGTAATGCATTGGGCTACTGGGATGGAGTTTTTGTCCAGGAGGCTTCTGGGTAAACTGCTGTGTTTGTGAGATCTCTTTAAGTATACTGCTGTAGTTTCAGATCAAAATAGACAAAGTTGTTACAGCTGTGTACTGTTTAATGCAGTGATAATGATATTTTACATGTTATTTATTGTGTATAAAGAAAAATGTAACTCTTTGCATCATCAGGAAGCCATCTTTACACAATTTGGTGTGCTGTCTAACATAAAGTAAATGCTATATTATTATGTTTAGTCCTTTTTAGCCAATTTCCTAATTTATACCTTAGTTTATACGTATATGGATGCTCGGGTGACACAACAGTCAAATACACTATTTCATCACCATAGCTACTGTTTGAAGAAGAGAAAACGAGGATCACTGCCCAGTGCTAGGTGGAAGTAAGTCAAATATGTGCAAGTCACATGCAAGTCTCAAGTCTTAATCTGAATCTAAGACAAGTCCCAGGTAGCTGTTGTAATATTCAAGTCAACTCTAGGATAATCATCAAGTCAAATTCTACAAAATTATGATGGTCTAACTCCCGTTTCCACATTTCAATCAAAATACAGTGGTCATAAATTAAATTTATGGTTTAATTTTATTTTTAACATTATCAAACACTGCTGCATACTAACAATTTTAGCTCATCTGTCAAACTCAAGTACAGAGCAACTTACAACTGGTACAGTTCTAAGCAATCGTGGGTTAATGGTCTTGATCAAGCACCCAGCAGTGGTAGCTTGGCAGAGATGAAATGAGAATCATGAAATCCCATAATTCACTCACCCCACTATTACTACACATGAAGACCAGAATGGCATAGACCATAGACATAGACCATCATGTTATGCAACGCATCATCAATAGACACTTAAACGCTACAACTGTAGGTAGATAAACACATCTATGAGCTTATTAGTTTATAAAACCATATTTAAAAACTTTAAATATGTGTGTATGTGTGCATGTGTGACATGGTGTGCTTTTGTGTGCCATTTTATGTCCTTGGTTATGTACAATCTGCGATTCTGACGAATTCGTTCAATAGTAAAGTGTAACTTACCGTCATGGTGCTGCGTAAAAGTGTGACCTGAGTGGGTTAAAATGTATAATGAACAAATGGGCGGTATCTTTTTTTTCACTGTTGATGTTATAGTATTACTGTTCTTGTTGTACTAATTATATTAATAAAATTATCCTTAGAATGATACTTCTCTTTTTTGCTGATACGTAACACAAAAATCAAATCATAAATATTAAGTCGAGTTATGTCTTTCATCAGTGTAAGTCAAGTCTCAAGGCCTTACATCTAGTTCCCCAACTACTGTATTGTAACAGTAACTTACAATACTGTAAGAGTACACTACTGATCGGGAAAAGTAAAAAACATAAATGAATGAAATAAATAAAACATGTCTAAAGGTTGTTCATTAGTGATTTGGGACTCTTACTTCTTCCAGTCTCTTCATGAAAATACAACATTACCCAGAAACAGCACTGCTGATTTTTATATGGACCCGAACCTCCATCTGTCTCTGCTATTCTGATTGTGAAACTCCCAGCTTAGGGACCTACAGAATGACTATAATGCTTGTGCACAGGCACACACACACACACACACACACACACACACACTTTTTCAATCTTTCTACCATTCTGATGACTTGACATTTAGTTATTATTGTAACTAAAAATAATTAAGTAAGTAATGCTAATTCTACTAATTATATACCTAATTCTAAACTTATCTGTGTAAGATAAAAAGTATGTTGGGACTTTAGGTATATAAAAAGAAAGTTGCAGTTTTAGTAGGCAGTTCTCCATGTGGGGACCAGGAGGCCATCTTCACAAAATCAAAAAATGTTTGACCTTCCTATGCTTTTGGGAACCTTTGTTCCATACAGTGATATATAAGCTTAGTCCCAATCAATCACAGACACACACACACACACACACACGCACACAGTTGGTGTAAAGGGCAACACTCTAACCATAGATCAGATGCCCATTCTGAAAGACTTACGCCTTCTTGCCACAGATGCTTCCTTTGTACCAGTTCCTGCAAGTGCTGAAATACTTCTTCTTGGTTCCTACAACCTGCTGAAGGGCACACATGTTGGGGCTGTCGGAAATGAGCATGAGAGAGAAAAAAGAGAGAGAGAGAGAGAGAGAGAGAGCCTTTTAGAAAACTGAGTCACACTAATAATGACTTACATGGGTTACTAGGGTTAACTGCTTTGATAAAAATACAAATTAGTAGTGTATTTGCTTGACAAATTACTTTTAAGGCACTTTAAGTGCTCTAACTCAGCTATAGTAATGTAACTTGTGTAACCTGAAGTTTGGTTTCAACTTGATATTTTATAGGTGTGTGTGTGTGTGTGTGTGTGTGTGTGTGTGTTGGGGGTTGGGGGTTGGTTAAATCTGGGAACATGGAAATTTGCATACATAGTCTTATGTCTTATGTACACAGACGCAATCATGTGTCTTTAATGTTAGACCAAATATTCTCTATAAGGTACAAATATAGACTCTGACCAGGCCAAAACATGAGCTTGGTGGACTGGCAGGTTACCAACTAACGACTAATCTTTTAAGGGGAAAAAAGAGTGGAAGATTCTGAACACCTAATCATGTGTTAGTTTGAGTTTTAGATCAAACAATTTTTTTCAAGATTTGGTATACGTATATATGAAGACTATGTAAGTGAATTTGTGTGCCCTCCAAAGCAGTTCACTTCAGCAACAAGCAGTGACGCGCACCTAGTGATAAAGGTCTCGGGAGTGCATTTTTTTGGTGCTTGCTAATTTTCTGACCAATTATGTGTTGTAAGTACAATTAAACCCTTAATAATTTTCTATTTCAAGTTTGCCTCATTTTATCCCCAGGATTTTAATTTACATTCACCTTTGTGTCTATGGTGTACATATACACTGTAAATGCAGCTTATAATACATCAAAATGTAAAAGAAAAATTAACACAACCTTCACAAGAACAAAAACTAAAAAAAAAAAAAACTAATTCTTCGCACTCAAGTTTGATGTTTTACATATTCCCCCAATATATTCCCATATTATGTATTAAATGTAGCAGACATGTATGACATTTCCTTTTTAAGCTTTGTATAAATGATTGCATGTTTTAACAAAACATGTACACGTGTAACACAATACATGTAAAAAATAATTTGCATGTTATTCAGAGTTCTTAAACTTTTTTCCCTCAAACTTTTACAAATTAAATAATTTTTTGCATGAAAGCATTTCCTTACCCCTGATTTTTGGCCCTGATGCGGCTATGTGACACAATTTTGTCATAGGCAGATGAGTCCACCTGATCCAGGTAAGAAAGGGCCACAAGAGCCAAGGCAACTACAAACACAAGCTTCATCCTGGCTTTCCCCTGCACTCCAAAGCTGCTGACAAAACCAGGAGAAATGGGAGCAGACTATAGCAAGCCAGTTTTATACCACCCCTCCCCTCTCTAGCCCTCTTACAGCCACCCTATTGCACACACACAAAGAACGAGAATTAACCTGTTGCCTATGTAACCCTGCACACCATGGGAGCCCTGAGTGCCTAACGTTATGCCGCTCACAAGTAATAAGTAATAAGTGAATGAGTTCAACACCTGAGCTCCTGACTTATTGCAGTTATTCTGTTTCAACACAAATAATTTGAATTATCTTCAGTTTACTCAATATAACACTATTTGTTTGACTGCTGCCAAATAATACATTTAGTCTGAAGCCATAAACATATTAGGTATTTCAAATAGGAGGTACACGGACAAGTCAATAATTCGTATTAACATAAACCTCTGTGATGCTAAAATGAGCGTGCAACCCAGGATTTAGAGAGTGTTGAAGATGATGTGCAAACATGCGGCCACTGAAGGGTAGCAGGCTTATTTAAATGTGTTAACGTTTATCTGAACTTGCGTGCATACCTACCTCTAGTGGTAGAAGAGGCGCAGCACAACATTAGTGAAAGAAGTTTTTCATTAACCCGGCTAAATGTGTAAACAAATTAGAACGGTCAGCCTGCTAATTTGTTGGCAAAGCTGCTAATGCTTTCCAGATTTCTCATAGTAAATCATGAAATCAGCTTTAATACCATACAAAGTAGGAAGATTGGCCAACAGTACTGAGCTCTCAGCCAACAGCTATGATGGTGCCAGGCTAAAGATTTTTGTGTGCAACAGATGAACCTAAACACCCCTGCCCTTTGTGTGTTTGTTTGTTTATTTGGATTATTTAACAGTGCTTTCAGCATCAGTGGCCATTTCAGATAAAAACACAAGGTTATATATAGATACAGAAGGTTACGTCAAGAGTAGTCATATACTATATATACACTCACGTCAATGCCAATTTAGTGTAATCAACTAACAGGCATGTCTTTGGACTGGTGCCTGTAATAACATGGGTGAGACCTAGGTCACTCCACCCTGGGATTGGGCCCAGGAGCTTCCTGCTGTGGCGGTGCCACACAGTAGGCCACAGTGTTGCACTATGCACTTACTCATATCTAATGCCTTATCAATCATCAGTATACTAGACAGTAAAAAATAATAAAATGTAACAGTCAAAATAAAATCTATACACTCAATTCCCAATTTATAGCCATTGCAAGTGTGTTTTTTCCATATTTGTTAGCTCATGCATTTGAAAAGAAATGTATTGTCATAGAACATAGTTTGAGAAAATAATTGATTGATGTTAGAGCCTTAAGATGGAAGCTTAGAGATAAATCTACTGAAATGACATAGAGAGTGCTGTAAGGTTCTAAGCCAAGGGCATCAGACCCACCCAGTAAAATGTTGCTCTGCCTCACTAAAATCATGGCCGGTAAAATTCTATTTTACTTGGATTGTTGAGCAGAACTACAGGACACAGAACACAAATTCACTACAGGCAATACATTTCCCATAAATGCTGCAGTATCTTTCTAATAGCATGAGCAAAAGCTTTCAGTCAGAGCCAGTTTCTTTTGTTTTGTTTTTCTCCTGGCGTATTGGACATCTGCAAATAGTTAAAAGAAAGTCAGCCTCACTGCAAGCAAGGTAATGATAAGGCATTGCTATGTTTAGTTCATAGAATTAATCACTGTTCTTTACTGTTCATTTGTCCATAGTTTCTCATTAATGACACAGTAAGGCACAGTTTAGTGTCAAAGTACTTATTTTATTAAGTGTTTACAGGCTTATTTGTTATGCACAGTCATGTCCCTATGGCTGATTGGCAAGCAGATGGGGTACAGCTATCCTCCTCTGAATTATGTGTGTACCCCAGTATGACATGCAGTCTAGAATCAGTAAAGAAAATGCTAATAAAAAATGCAATGTCCCTTACATTTACTTTAATTTTGATTTAATTGCAAACAGTATAAACCTGAGATATTTCATGTTTTATCTGATCAACTTCATTTAATTTGTTAATAAACAACAATTTCTGAATTTTAGGCTTGTAGCACATACAAAATGTAGAGATGGGGCAATTTAGAGCTAGTAATAAATAAAAAATACTAAATAATGATCATGTGTTTCAAACAGGTGATGTCAACAGGTGACTAGAATTGATTTGTTACAAATCCAGCATCCAGGAAAGTCTAAGTCTTTAAGGAGCAGAGGTGGGCAGAGGGTATTCAGTTTGTCAGGAAATGTGTAAGTAAATTATTGAAATCCTTACAAACAATGTTCCTTAAGGGACTGGAAAGGATTTCAATATTTCAGTCCCACCTTTTTCTGATTTGACTTGATTTGCGTTGTCTTGTTGATATATGCATGGACATCCCTGGAAAAAAATGTTGAATTAATGTTGCTAGTCTCTCTTTTCTGTTTTAATGCTGCCATCATAGAAGTGTAAATGACCTTTGCCAAGGGCACTAACACAGTCCGTGTACCATCACACAGTGGAAACATGGATTGTGTTCGAATGAAGCAAAAGTCTGTTCTGGAAAATATGTGCACCATGTGCTTCGGACCAAAGACAGACGTCACACAGTCAGTATTCCAAGCTATCTGGTTCAGCCCTTCTGTAGGTGTTTGTCTGAATATGTGTGAGCATGTTGAGAAAAGCTCTGTATGTGTGCATGAGTTGGATGTAATGTGCTGTATTAAAGAACTGGAAGAATAAGTAGATAGTGGCACACGGCCGTCCTCATCCAGAACTCACAGTTTACAAAGATAACAAACCTTATTTGCTTAATCTTGGCCAGGGTTGTAGGATAGCTAACTGCCTAGCTGATAGCACACGGTGCAAGGCAGGAACAAGTATAGAGAGGGTGCCAATCTTTTGTAGGGCACATACACTCATACACACACTCACACATTACGGCCAGTTAAGCATAATTAATTATCCTAAAACATGGCCACAATGCAAACAATGGGTGAACATGCAAACTCCACACAAAAAGGTTTACACTGAATAACCAGTATGAACCAGATTACAATTTAAAGTAAAGAAGTTAAAATAGTGACTGTCCATGCACCACAATATTGAGGACCAAACCTGCCAAAATTAAAAATAAATATACATATTTTTGTTGTGAAAAAAGAAAATAAAAATAAATGCTTATAATTTATTTATACATTTTGTGGATTTCTCTGTATTTTTCCATGTATTTATTTATTGTTGTATTAACAAAAAAAATTATAATACACCAATAAATAAATAAATATACAATATACAACATATAATAAAACCCCAATTACAATAAAGCTGGGATTTTGTGTAAAAATAAAAATAGAATAAGATGATATATTCAATTGAATACACTACAGAGACAATATTTAATGTTCAAACAGATAAAATTAATAGTTTTTGGTTGAAGTGTGATTGATTGAGTGTGTGAACAGGTGTCTTTTATACAGGTAATGAGTTCAAATAGGTGTAATTAATACAGGCAATGAGTGCAAAATAGGAGAACTCCTTAAAAACAAATTCTAGATTCTCACAGTTAAAGTTCAATTCAATTCAATTTTATTTATATTGCGCTTTTTACAACGTAGCATAGTCTCAAAGCAGCTTCACAATATTACACTGTCTTAAAAGGCCAATCCCAAGTTGAGGAAGCCTAGGGGGACAGTGAGAAGGAGAAACTCCCTAAAATGGTAGGAAGAAACCTTGGAAGAACCAAGACTTAACAGGGGACCATCCTCCATGGGTGGCCTAGATGCTAACTAAATACACACCAAATGTATAGTAAACTATAGCAAAATTAGGTTAATAAATAAATAACAAATTATTTAATATAAGTTAATAATAAATATATAAACTAAATAAACTAAATTATAAAACAAAGTAGATTATAAAATGAATCCTTAGTGGGAGGTCCTTGGATGCACATCGTCTCCTAATGTCCAACCGATGGAGGGAGTTCCTGCACTCTGGTGGGACCTGCCTTCGCTGTTGAAGACAATCAGAGCAACGCCGAGCCGGAAGAACATCCAAGTGCGTGGTGCCGGAACCAGCACCAGAACATCAGCTCTGAGAAAAAAAGAGAAAATGTACTTAGTGATGGGTTAGGCACACAGAGTCTATACTCTTTAACACAGCCAGGAGGCTGTTATAGTGTAAATCTATCTAAAAGCCTGAGTAAATAAGAATGTCTTTAGCCTAGACGTGGAGTGTGTCTGAATCTCTGACTAAAGTAGGAGGTTTATTCCATAGCTGGGGTGCCAAGTATGAGAAAGCTTTTCCCCATGCAGTGACTTTTTAAATTCTAGGTACTGAAATAATTCCTGCACCCTGTTAACGAAGTAAACAAGCTGGATTGTAAGATTGTAAGAGTTCACTCAAATAATGTGGGGCCAGACCATGTAGAGCTTTATACAAAGCGAATTCCAAAAAAGTTGGGACACTAAACAAATTGTAAATAAAAACGGAATGCAATGATGTGGAGATGGCAAATGTCAATATTTTATTCGTAATAGAACATAGATGACAGATCA
>JAVSBV010180564.1:0-13260 GCA_033117975.1 Parotocinclus spilosoma | reverse complement strand
CACTACCTGCTCTATTTAGCGTCTCCCGTTTCCCTGGTTTCTGCTATCTCGATTTCCCGCTATCCCTGTTCTGTGTTCGCGTTTGTTGTTTTGTTCCGGTGTCTCTCCAGTCTGAGTTTAGCCTTCTTGTTCTCTGTAGTGGTCAGTGTTTCCCTGTCCATCTAAACCCCTGTTATTTTGTTTTGCTCGGTGTGTGCTCTGCTTCCTGTCTCCCTTCCAGGGCTCCAGCTCGACCCTGGATCCCGGTCTCAAGCCCTGCACTGCAACAGCATTGCCCCATTGCTCCTCTCGCCTCCCATCACACTTGACTCACTGCTTGTGCCAAACACTGAATAATAAACACCCATTGTTCTGCCTCTGTCGCCTGTCCTCTCAGTATTGCTAGCTCTGACATATGATTGATATATATATATATATGAATATTATATATTTTAAATTTAGAACATGTACTGGATGTTTTCCTTTGAACCCATAGACATCCTCTGTTATGGACATTACTTTTATAAACATAACTCTTCATCTTCTTGAGCTACTCTCTAAGTGTTACAGCGATTGGGAGATTGGTTTTGACAGAAATCAGATCTGGCAAAGCATTTTGATGACACTCTGTTCTACATGTTCGATATATTTTAACACTTGTATGGCCTCAACCTGTCTTTGCAAGACCACAAAACTCAGGTTTTGCTCCTCACAGACAGAGTGAACAACTTCACACAAAAACTTCACCTCTGGCATGGCTGAATCAACTGTGACATGTTCCCAGATTCCTCCTGTCTATTTCCATTCTATGTCTGAACATCTGCCATAAAACAGTACAGTTTAGTAATAATAACATTAATAATAATAATCAAATCAATTTATTTATACAGCGCTTTTGACAATGGAGCACTGACTCAAAGCAGCTTTACAACAGTATATTATCTAAAAAAGGCCAATCCCAGTTTGAGCAAGCCTATGGTGACAGTGGCAAGGAAAAACTCCCTTATTTAGGAGGAAGAAACCTTGAGAGGACCAATACTGACATACATTAACCAATCAGCTTATTAAGTACACCTTTCTAGGACCATGTTGGGCTTCAGAACTGCCTCTTTTATCTGTGCCATGGATTCACCAATGTGAGGAAACATTCCTCAGAGATTTTGGTCCAAATTTATATGTGAGCATTACCTGGTGCTGCATTAGTCAGCTGCACATCCATGATGTGAATATCCTGTTTGGCCATATTTTAAAGAAGTTAAAATGTTCAAGAAACCAGTTGAAGATGAGTTGAGTTGAGAGAAGATTTGATGTACTGTGCATTCAGAGATGCTTTTCTGCATACCTTGG
This sequence comes from Parotocinclus spilosoma, assembly GCA_033117975.1. Lineage (NCBI taxonomy): Eukaryota > Metazoa > Chordata > Actinopteri > Siluriformes > Loricariidae > Parotocinclus > Parotocinclus spilosoma. The sequence goes on along the minus strand of JAVSBV010180564.1, from coordinate 11,934 downwards.
TTGTAATAAGTGCTTATTTGAGTGATTGGTATATTTATATCAGCTCAAACCAGTCTGGCCATTCTCATCTGACCTCTAACATCAACAATGCATTTCTGGCCACATAACTGGATATTTTCTCTTTTTCGAGCAATTCTCTGTAAATCACCAGAGATGGCTTTGTGAATTGATAAGCAGTTTTTGATCAACCCGTCTAGTGCCGACAACTATGCCACATCGAAGTCACTTAACGATTATCAATTTTTTCCTACATGCCTAAATGCATTGCGTGGTTGGATATATAAATATATTGCATTTTCAGTCTTCATGGTGGTAAGAGATTTAACCATTCGGAAATATAGTGGAAGTTCTTTTAACACCTGGGTTCCAGGACAAAGAAGAGTCTTTATGCTTGTCTTTAATTTTATGTGGAGGATACAGATGAGCCAAGTTCGTGTCTCGGAGTGCGATTTGACTGAGAACTAAGCAGCTAAACAACAGGTTATCATGTGTAATCAGTTATCATAAAAAAGAGAGAGTCATTATTTTTAACATAACTTTGGAAAACAGCAGGAATACACAGCTGCAAATGAGGGATGTGATTATGGTATATAGACTGGGCTATATACTAAAAGGTCCACAGTTCACCAGGCCCACCTCTGCCAAACTACCACTGCTAGGTCATTGAGCAAGACTCTTAACCCACAGTTGCTTGAATTTTGAGAATGTATCCTTTGTAAGGTGTTCTTTATTAGGGGATCTGATAAATGACATAAATGTTTGTCTTTTTATTTAACAGCATCAATGACCATTTTAACAACAGACAAAAGGTTAAATAGATACACTCGTCATATATACTGCTCACACTTCATAATAAAATCTCCTTTAATTGTTGTGAGCAGTACATAGTTACACTCAGATTGGGACAATTTACCATAATCAGTTAATACAATGCGCGTTTTTGAAATTAGGGAGGAAAAGCATAAACCTGCACTGTTACCAGGAGGACCACACATATAGAATCCACACAGAAATGACCTAGGTCACTCCAGCCGTGATTGCACCCTGGTCCTTCTTGGTGCTACCCACCGAGCCACCTTTTGACATAAGGGTAAATAGGCCTTCAAACTAATAGGTCTTCTAGGTAGGTTTCAAGGTACATTATAAAGCCTGTCGCACAAAATATAACATTTATCTTCCAATTCCCTCACTGATCTGAATTACATGTCTACATTGCAGGCGCCAGATTAGAATGGAAACACTAAAATCCATGTAAAAAAATACATGAAAAGCCTACATATAGGTTAGGGGGCGCTGTCGGATCATGTTAATAAATCCATAGATGAAACACTGCGAACACTTTCGAAAAAAATTTAGAAGGGACGTGTGGCTCTTGTGGCTCTGATTTCCAGTCTTTAAATTCAACAAGGCACCCAGTTACCTATGACTGAAAAACCCCATCTGTGTCTTTTTCAAATTAACTGCTTTTTCCTCTCTCAGATATGTCATATTTTTATTTTGCCCCCAAAAAATTGCCAACTATAATATTTTTGTCTTATTTGTTTACTTTGGTTTATCAACCTTTAAGACTTGGTGAAAACCTGATTATATTTTAGGTCAGATTTATGCAGAAAAGAGACCAGGGTAGTCAAGAACAGTTTGTTTTATTGTCAATGGCTAGCAAGTTGGTACTTCTTCTACTGTTAGTAGGAGTTTGTTTGTGGGTTACGTATGGCATATAAGTCATGTTGTGTAAGTTATTTGTGCTTGGTGATATTTAGGTTGTGTTCCTGCCTTCTGTTTGCCATCTGTAATGTATATCAGCCACGCAAATGAGAGTAAAATATAAAGTTATGGGTAAGCTATAAATGTATAAATTATAGACTTATATTAATGAATCAGATAAGTAAATGAATATAATATAAGAAATGTAAATTATTACAGTTGTGGTCTGATTATTACTGGGTCTTTCCACAAGATGGCGTAAAAGTGAATCCCAGCAGCTCCCACAGCTTTGTTGTCAATCATCCAGACACAGGTGGTACAAAAAGCACCTCTACACAACCTTGTCTCTACCCTGACCATTTCCTGGGGCTTAGCAGAATGTAATGTGTGCCATTGACAGCCAACCACCGTTGCCTTCGTTTGCAGTTCGTGAACAAGAAAGCTGGACTGTTACAGATTGGAACCATATCATCTGTAGAAGCCGAGTTTGAGTACGGAGGTCTTGTGGTCTTTGCTATTGAGCGACACACTGTCCTAACTACTGTTGTGATGATCTGGGAAGCCTCCTAAAGTCTCTTCAACAGCATATTTTAACATAGAATACAGCAATTGTAACAACAGACAGGTCAACACAAAATCTTACTACACACACTAAAGGACCTGAACTTTCTCAGAAAATACAGCCTAAGAATAACCTTCTTGTACCCTGCCTTCGTGTAGACCTTCAAGTCCAGCCTGTTTTTGATGTGGAGACCAACGAACTTGTAAGTGTCAGTACTCTGGTGCTGCCAAGTAACTGCTCAGACACACACTTTCCAGCTGAGCTGCACAATCTGGAGTCTGTCTAATGTAGCCACTTAAAAAATTGCATCATCCACGTTACACAAGTGGACAAATGACAAAAGTGGAGCAGTCTTCACTTTTCAGTTGCATATGCCTTTGGTGAGAAGTTGGGTGTGGTTTCCTCACTATTTCAAAAAAGAATCTAGTTGTATCATCTCTATCAGTTGTATCATCAGCTGCACCAAATTTCACAACCTCATAAAGTTATGCATAACCATTTAAGGTAAAAACGCACCTTTTTGGCACTTCTTAGCAAACAATATTTAATTGGTTTTCTAAAGGAAAAGAAGATAACAGAACCACTGCAATGGCATTACAAGTGGTGCAGCAATTCCCTAGTACATCACCATGGTGAATTTGTCTTTCGGGTGGGTCAGTCAGATGGGAGGGGAGATCATCTCTCAGGACTGCAACAGTGACCCCCTACCCAGTCCTGAAATGGACTAGTGCCTCATGCAGTGAACATGCTCCTATGTGTCACATGTGAATACTAATTCATAAGTGTTAACTTATGGCATCTAAGATACTCAACAAAACTTTTTTTGACAAGGGTTCAACTTTTGCTTAAGACTGAAATAATTTACTTCACTTAATTCAATTCTATCTTTTCTTAACTAGTGTAAAACAGTAGTGGAAATCAGTAAATTAAAATAAAATTGAATCACAGCCAGGAAGACTAGGTTTACCTTAACTTAACTTCAAGGCACAGAAAAAACAGCCACATATCACAGATATGAAGTGGGGAAGGCAGACAGAGAACTCTATTGCTTGGTTTCACTATCATAACCTAAAAAGTTATACAAGTTATAGAGAAAACCTAAAAAGTTATACAAGTTGTACAGTTTGAAGTTACAACCCAGTACATTATGTTCCAGCAAAAAGAAACATGTGGCTTATCTGACTTAACTGAACACAATATTAAATACATAGAGACGTCAATAAAATTCAAATAAGCAAAGACAAATACAAATCTGCAAAGGTTTCATGATGTCTTTTGTAGTTTGCATTACCTTTGTACATCATTCATTCATTCATTCATTTATTTATTTTCTTATCCGTTTAATCCTAGCTAGGGTCACAGAAAAGCCAGTTCATTATTAATTTATGATTTTTCTATGTTTAATCTACTGTTGCTTAGTGCAATCATTTGCCAGGATAAGCATGGGTACTCAGTGTGTAAACTTTTGAGCTGGAAGTCATTATTAGATTGGAAATAACACTACTTACGACTTTACTTCAGTTTTCACAGTAAAAGACGTTAAAACAACTTAGATAGGACATATTTAAATGAATTCAAGTTTCAACTTGGTTTGCTCAACTTGGGATTGGCCTTTTAAGAAAATGTAATATTGTGAAGCTGCTTTGAGACAATGCTCCATTGTAAAAGGCGCTATATCAATGAACTTGAACTTGATCCACCACCCAAATAGTTCCTGATGTGTGCTGCCCCTGTAGGGGTCCTGACCATTACATAGAGTAAAGTAAACTAATAAAATATATAGATTCTTATAGAAACAGATTTAATTATAAATTATACTGTAATTATAGAACTACAAAGTGCTTCTCTATAGTAAGAGAAACTGATAAAATTGCCAACAGGTGTAGAAATAAGGAGGTGTATCTTATAAAGTGATCAGTGATTGTAAAATCAGTGTCACAGACACTGAACTGATATCCTGCCTATGTGTCTGTGCTTTGTTCCACTCTGCCAAGAGTCAAAATTCTAATCCGAATTGCCAAATATCACACTTGTATGTTTTTCTTGTTTCACTAACTGCAATAATATTATGGTCCATATCATGTGTCATACATTTGATTCATTGCCAACACAATGGCTAGAGCACGAGTAACATCTATTAACCTCCCTCCACTTACTGGCCCTGACTTGAAGCTCGGATTACTCCTGAGAACTCAGCAACCTGCACTTCAGCAGCTCTGTCTACTGCCTTCTAATCTCTCACTCACCATAAAAGTCTGCAAGAGGTGGTGGCTAGTACATTCGCACCTTGGTATCTCGCCTTCCTACCTGGAAAGACGATCCTGTCAGGTGTCATGGAGAGGACCCCCATCTACACCACAAGCACTTGCAACTGCAGTTCTGCCTTAGAATCTGGGTTCTTTACATTTACTTTAAATTTGATTGAATTGAATTTCCTGTCTTTCATGTGTTCATGGTCATAGGTTAATATAGGTTTAGTAATTAGATAAAGAAAATGCTAAGAATAATGATTTCAAACAGGTGATGCCAACAAGTGATTGTAATCAAGATTTGGTACAAGTGCAGTATATGCACAAAGCCATTTGAGGAGTTTCTGTGTAGCAAATATAGCCAGATGATCTCCAGTATGAATGTGTAAGAAACTCTTCAAATAAAATTAAAAGAAAAAGAGGTTAAGATATACACATATCTCTTCATGTAGAAAAAAACAATATAATTAAATGATTCAAGGAATCTGGAGGAATTTCAGTGCATAAAGGACAAGGCTAAACTGAAAACTCTCAGACGGCATTACATCAAGAACTGCCATTCATCAAACGCTGAAATAACCACCTGGGCAAGGGATTACTTTAGTAAAGCATTACAGTATTACACCACTTTAAATTTTTCACTCTTTGTTTCATTACAGCCATTTACTTAAATCCAAAAAGTTAATTTTATTTCTCATTAATATACACTCAGCATCCCATCTTCACAGAATAAAGATTCTCTGGTCTGATGAGACGATGTCTAAATTTTTGGCCGTTAATTCTAAGCGGTATGTGTGGAGAAAACCAGGCACTGCTCAACACCTGCCCTATACAATCCCAACAGTGAAACATGGTGGTGGCAGCATCATGCTATGGGGGTGTTTTTCAGCTGCAGGGACAGGATGCCTGGTTTCAACTAAAGGAAATATAGATATGACCAAGTATAGACATATCCTAGAAGAAAATCTCTTCCAGAGTGATCAGGACGTCAGACTGGACCAAAGGTTCACCTTCCAACAAGACAATGACCCTAATCACACAGCTAAAATAACAAAGGAGTGGCTTAGGAACAACTCTGCGACCATTCTTAACTGGCGCAGCCAGAGTCCTGACCTTAACCCATTTAAGCATCTCTGGAGAGAGATGAAAATGGAACTGGAGAGATTCTGTAAGGAAAAATGGCAGAGAATCCCCAAATTAATGTGTGAAACACTTGTTGCATCATTTCCAAGAAGACTCATGGCTGTACTAGCTCAAAGGGGTGCTTGTACTAAATACTTTCCCTACTCACTGTATATAGATACAGTAAATTAATATAACTTATATTTAAATGCAATATATAAACATTGAATCTGTTATACTGTTTCAGCTTATAACCTTTTTTTGCAGTGGATCGATTTAAATAAAAAAATAATCAGATCTCAACCTAAGCAATAAATCACAAAAAGTACTGCATGTCCCCTGAATGTAGGCTACTAAAAGGGAAGCTACAACACCATTATATCACCAGTATCATAGTATATACATAAGTGTGTCATTTGCTTTAATAATTAAGGTCTTAAAACTATTAATTACATTTTTTTAATTAAATTTGAATAATTTAAACTTGTAACTTAAAACGGCAAAGATACTGTACATCACTGCCAATGTAAATTTTTCATGTATGTACTGTTTCACCTTCCAATGGCAACGATTACTATTGTTTTGTTGCACTCTAACGTGTTTTTTGCTTTTCTGCCCACCTCATATTCCTGATTTTGTTGCTCTGAACGCAGTGGGTCACCTCAACAGACAGCCAGCTTTGATAGTTCTCAAGCAAAGGCAGGAGTTACAGAGCAGGAGTATGTTTTCACTCCAAGTTTCACCAGAATTAGCACTTGGTAGTGTTTTCCTTTTGAGGCATTTATATATCGGTTGCAAGCCGTCTTGTGAAAATACCTTTTAAATTTATGTTATAGTAGCATATAAAGACTATGGTATAAATGTCTAAATGTGACTATGTTAATGTCTGGTCAATATCCATTTTGCTTTGTTCTTTTGTTCCTTTCTTTTACAGAACGTAATGTGGATGTTAACTGGTGCAAACCTGTGTTAACGTGCCTAATTGATAAGATTTTAGAATAGTTTGTGTCTAAACTATCGTGTCACATTTGCTCTCAAGCCTCACCATTACCATTACCATTTCTCATTTGCCCATAACCATGTTGTTTAAACATGACTCCTCCATGCAGGTGTGTAATTGAGCAAGGTGCAGCATAATTGGCTGCTCTGCAGGCTTCACTTTAACCCTATGTGCTGTATGATTAGGGAGTAGTTTGAATATTTCAATCTGGTGTGGACAGTAAGATAGAAATTGAATGATTATTGAATTTGAATAAACTACATTTATCACTTATATAAAAAAAATCTTTATTGCATTACAGGGCCGATGCCAGGGCAGAATCAGTGGATGATTTAATGAAACATATTATGCCTCCAACCAAAGCATAACTTCACAATCTGATTGATGCTGTGAGGCAGTGTAAGCAGTAATCCAAGAAACGGCCAAAGCATTATCAAACAGAAAAACCCAATATAGAAAAGCTTTGCGGACACCTATAAAATGTGATCGGAAGCATTGGTATTACTGTGGAGTTTGCCCTCACCATGCCTGCCATAACAGCCTTTAGTCTTCAAAGAGGTATTTTACACTAGATTTAGGAATATGACTGTAAGGTTGGCTTAGATGTTAGGCAAAAAGCCCTAACTTACTTTATGTATTCCAGTTTGCATTTTAAAGTTGTCTAATGGAGTTGAGGTCATGGTTCTGTGCAAGCCAGCCAAATTCTCAGTCAAAGCTGGCACACCAAGTCTCTATGGACTTTATTTTTAGTATAACCACTGCCACCGTTTATATATGGAATGTATATCATATATTCTGAATGTGTTACAAGGGATTATTGCTGAAAAGCAGCTCAATAATTATAAGTGGTGTACACAAACATCTGTGTATATAGTGTAAACTAAAAGCAAAACTATGCAGATGAAACTCAAAGCCAAATAAAGCAATTATGAAGAGAAACAACATATGTGAAATTATACTAAAAAGACACAGGCAGCACCTCCACTAATCTAAGCAAATGTGTCATAATCCTTTCCAGTCATCACCACAAAAAACTAATTTTACCCTTATCTTCATCGTCAATACAATTGCAATTTTCTTCTGGTTAATTGGAACCTTCTGAATAGCTTTATATTCCAATGTCTATGATATTTGCTGGATAAATCACTTTCAGCAGTATACCTACGTAAATCTGCTTCTGTGTTGTAAAAGAACAATCTATACCAGATCTTGTGGCTGTTATTTGGGAAACTGTTTACTCTGTTTACTGATACTGAGAGTATCATTATCATCATAGTGTGTATAGCCAATTTTTACAGATAGAGGGAATTTTACTCATATACAAATTGACTGTTATTCTGTTATTTTAGCATGTCAGGACCAAAAGGGCATAGCTCACCCTGAGCATTTTGCTGATGACTTTGTTAAACAAATGTTTTATTTATGTAAATGTGCATAGGACTGGAAATGCTCTAAAACACTATGCAATATGCTTTGGAGGTTAACAAAAAAGGGTGATGCCACCTCTTGCGCTCTGTGACTCTGGAATTGTTGCAGTGGAAACCGAGACCATATAATGGCCCAGAATTAATCCTAATACACAATATGCAATACACATGAAATTAATACATGCCAATGGGATAAGAGAACACAATAAGAGTGCACCAAGGTCAGAATAAAAAGAATAAGAAATTGGAGAATTATCGCTGTGGATATGCAAATAATCCCAAAAGCAGGAATACATCATGGTGTGGAATGAATAACACATGAGTCATTGGTATATATATATATATATAAATAAAACATCAGCACTATGCCAACACTGTTATAAATAATAATAATAATAATTTATTTGGCCTTTGTTAGTCACTAGTGGATTTAACCTTGGCTTAAAGAAAGTGCAAATAATGGTAACCTTAATCAACATCAGTAATCCATTTGTCCCTTGTTGGTTTTATCACAACCTAACAGAACATGTTATTTTAATTTGCTTTGAAGGATTTGGCTGAAATTCCCAATGCTTATTCCACTGTGCATCTGTGAAAATATATGAAATATCAAAACCTTTTTTGAAATAACTGTATGCATGCTTAGTATTTTACCTTTTATGTGTAAATGAAATTCTTCAGGCAGGACTTCACTGCAGAAGGTGCCTGGGGCTTAATGCATGTCTGTAGCCAATAACGATCCAAAGATGCCTCTCAACCAGACAAAAGAGGCTAAATGACACCTTCAGACACATCAATCACAACACAGGCTGCAGCAGTGTGCCCACAACAGCACGTCTGCCTCCATAAAGAGCTAGTAAACTACAGTACTGTGCAAAAGTCTTGTTTTAGCAGTGATATAATTACCTGAATAAACATAACAAATTGATTAAAAATTTGACCCCACAATTTCAAACTTCATTTTGTCACTCCATGACATTTATCTTTCCACTGATCTTCATTCTTGTATTTGTGAGTTTTAGTGTATATTATCCTTTTCACTCTGTTCCACATCCAAGAAAAAGTGGGTTCTTGGCTTTTACCTTTCAAAAAGACCATTCCTGATCAAGCTTCTTCAGACTGTAGAGGCATTAACCTGGCATCCTAATAATCATGATAATGCTCAAGTATAGGGGGAGGTCACAGTAAGTAGTTCCCGCTGAAGTTGATTGAAGCTATTTTAAATAAATGATGTCGCACTAGTCCCTTTTTTCTTGCACTATCCTTATGCTGCTATTAAAATGACCCCAATTTGGTAAATCACAGCATTTCTTGGCACCAAAAGGTGTTTGCAATGGCACAAAACAGTACTGTTTGTAAATGTACTGCATATTCCTGTTTCCTTGGATAAAAATACGTCTTTTTTTTTTTTTAGTTTTTAAAGTTGTATAGAATCCAATCCAAAGTTTTGTTTCTATACAAAATTTGATTTTTTTTTAAACAATTCTATTTGCAGAAATATTTCTGCATTTCACTACTGTTAAACCTGTGTTAACTGAAATATTGAATTTTATTTTATGTATAAAATAATGTGAAATGGGGTTAGGGTTAACATATTGTTTGTTATTAATAATACTACTTACTATGGGTAAAATCTTTTCTCACTGCAAAGCTGTATACAGCACATTGATTCACTCTCTCTCATTGTCACAAATACAGTTATGGATCTTTGTTTCAACAGGTGCAACATATATTCTGTTTTATTTACAACATCAGTAGGTATTTCAGCAGAAAACAGGGAATCCATTGATAAGTTGTGAGAAATTAGTTAACTTAACTCTGGTGGCTGCACTGGAAAGACATCATTTTTTTCCCCTATTGTCTCTTTGATATGCTTCTTTGCAAAAATGCAAAGCTTCTTACTTTACTTGTTTTTCCCTCCCATGGTATGTCAGCTTTCCAACACAAATAGACTCAAATAGGTTCTAATCTGCAACTGTCCCATAATCCACTCGCGGTTCTTGTGGTGCACAGCCCAGATCGAACACATATAGTTTACCTGACTGGAAAGAGCTGCTCAGCATCATCAACATCACCCTCATCTCAGTATATTAAACATAGTATATTCAGATGTACTGTTGTGTGTTACAGATCTTACATCTGTCACATGTTTAATGGTATGCCTTTTAAAACTAGGCAGGTATGGCTAGTTTTGCAGGCTAAACAATGTATTCTATCAGATAATGCTGCATCTGATTCTGTTGTCTGTATTATGATGTGCCAGTGACAAACTTTAAAAGTTGAACTTTTAAAACCTTGAAACTTTAGTTGACAAGCTCGCTTGGCTGGATCAGGATAGTGGTGCTTGCGGTTGACTGCATCCTTCATTGCTTGGCCATTGCTGCAGTTGAGCTCACTGAAGCTGCTGAACCTCAATACAGGACAGTTCAACATGTTTGATTTATTACTTAGCAAAAACAGACTTTACATTGTTCTTACCTCTGAAAGCCACACATATGAAATACACAGGTACATGCTTTCCTGGCATCTTATTTGTTAGTCAGTGCACCTGTCACTTTTATTTTATCCCATCACCTTCCTTCCATACCGACTTCCATTTTTTGTCTTTATGGCCAGGGGGGCAGTTTAGAATCACTGCCATTGATCTGGTGTACATATTACCAATAGAAAATAAGAGATTTAAAACAACTTTAAGAATGATATAACTTTAGTTACATATAGTTTTGTGATTGTTTCCAAAAACTTTTTAGTCACTGAAATTACTAGGAAAATAATGGTTATAAAAATGTATATTTCATATATTTATTTATTTTTTAAATATTTACAGATATGAAAACAAAGTATGGTTGCTTCTTGTGAGTGAAATAATTCTCGTGAATTAGTTAGGGTTTTGAGAAATGCTTGTAAATATAAGAATGTAAAAGGTTATATAGTACTTAGCATTACAACTGTTTTTGTGAAATCCACACAAGGATTTTTCTAGGACTTGCTTCATCTCTGTCTTTTGAATCATGTGCCTTGTTGAGAGACAGCCGTTTCTTATTGTCCGTGGACTTGGACTAAGGTTAAAAACTTTGTTCATTGAAGTCTGGATTAAAGATTTCCTTATTGGCTGTTCTGATCTGCCACAAGCCAACATGAAAATGGTCAAAAAAAATCCAGGAACACTTTTTATCAGACTATAGCATCAACTCAAATTAATGGGGTGGGTTAATCAGTTTCAGTTGCTTTGATGCTAATATAATTAACAACATGTGCACTGAAGAAGCAGAGGTTCCACAGGTAGTCTAACTCCTGCAGGATAACACATCAATACATGCCATTGCCAGAAGGTTTGTCTCTCAGCGAAGTCTTAAGAGTATGGAGGATATTCCATGAGACAGAGAGTTACTCTAAGAGTATTGGACAAGGCCATAGGAGGTCCTTAACCAATCAGCAGGATCCTCCTATGTGCAAGCAGCAGCAGGATGAGCACAACCAGAACCCTGCATAATGACCTCCAGGATGCCACTGGTGTGAATGTGTCTGACCAAACAATCAGAATCAGGCTTCATGAGGGTGGCCTGAAGGCCCAATGTCCTGTAGAGCTTGATGGGCATCACCATATTTGGCATATCTGCCACTGGTGCCCTATGCTTTTCAGAGGACTGGCCTAAATGTGTTAACGTATTCAAAGTGTTTCTTTAAAGTTTTTTAAACAATGTAGATTTAGTATCCATGGTATTCAGGGTATTATAGGTAACACTTTACAATACTGGTACATAACGAAGCATACAGTAAGACTTCACTAAATGTTTATTACCAGTAAATTAATACATGAACTAATACTTAGTGCTTCATGAAATAATGATAAATATACATTAATAATCT
>JAVSBV010180545.1:0-13261 GCA_033117975.1 Parotocinclus spilosoma | reverse complement strand
TATTGTGCAGTACAGTATGTTTAATAATGAAATACTGTACTGTAAGTGCTGTAACAGTAATAAACAGTGTACAGTACAGTGCACAGTGGACTCTATTCTTCATTCTGCTGCACGTAGCTCGACTTACAACGCAAAACCGCATAAGTCGGAACGAGGCGTTGTATAAAGCGTCATAACCACGAAACGACGTAAATCGAGACCGTCGTAAACCGAGGACTATCTGTACATAAAAATGTCCGATTGCTGCAGTTATGTCTCAGGCAGATCTGTACATGATTACGAGTGTAAACATGCCTCTACTATGCACTCAAAGACATTTGATGTGTAGTGCCATAAAAGGGTACTAATGCTTCCTTTCAACTGTAAATTTTCCCAATAAACTTTTATATTGTAAACATTTGCATACAATATATACATTTTCAGTCCATATACTGTATGTTTACATTTAAAGTATATATCCAGAAACGGCTTGGGAACCGAGACTCCAAACGCATAAAACAAAAAGAAGCCTGAACCCAGACATTAAGGAAAGAAAACAAGACAAATCGAAAAAGATATGGGCAGAATTACGAAACTGCATAGGAAGACGAGAACGGAACGGCATGGAAGCCAAATACGGGATGCCACGAAAGCCGAGAAACTAAACAAAAATAAAAGCAAGAATAGAAAAACAAACAAACAATGATCCGGCCCCCACGGATGTGCATGTCAGGCTTAAATATGCAACACCTAATAACAAAAGTGGGAACTGGTGTGCGGAATGGGGGGCGTGACGGTGTCGCAAAACGGAAGCCAATCGATCGCCGCGAAAACCAAAACAAAGCACCACATGAAGGAAGGAACGGAAATGTAAAGAAAAACACTAAAAAAACAGGGAGAAACCGATCGCGGCGTGGCAAGGGCGCGCGCGGGGCGAACCCTAACATATTATTGACATATATAGAATGATTTTTTATATCAATGGAATGAACAGTGGTATACTTGAGGAGAAAATTATTAGCCCCTTTATGAAATTAAAGTTATTTTAAAATGTCTCTAAGTACTTTTATAACAGAGCAAGGATTTTTCAACAAAGCATAGTTTTATTTAGAAAGCATTATTTTATTTGCATCCTACAACAGAACTATTTCAAAAGAAACAAAAAACACTGCCTTAGGAACTGACTTTTTTAGCCATAGCACAGGCCACAGCTTTGTAATGAAGGAAGCTTCTTAAATCAAGTCAGAGCTGAGGGTAATCTCCCAATTTACACGCAGTATAAAAGCTTTAGTAAGCGTCTGAGCTTTCAATAAGAAAGCATGATGCCAAAAAGAAAATAAATCAGTTTATACTTCAGAAAAAGAATCATTGTTGCTTACAAAGCAAGAGAAAGCTATACAAAGTTATCACAGTGTTCCCAAGTGTCAAGAACAAAAGAGAGAAATATTATCCAGAAATTTTAAGAGAACCACACAATACAGAGCAAGCCTGGCAGATGTCAGAATATCTGAGAGTGCACAAATAGTGGTATTAAAGAAATATGCTGCAAAAGGTTTATAGAGCAATATTCCAAAATTTTATGTAAATATATATATACACAATTATATAAATTAATTTCATATATACTAATTGGCAAAACAATGTGCCACAGGATACCACCTGTATGCCTCCATGCGCAACAGTGTCCAATCTTGTATTCAGGCTATATGCAGCTCAACAGCGTATCAGTGCCTCTTTTTGTTCATTTGGTTTATTTAGCTTTGCTATCAGCTTTAGTGACCATTTCAGCGACACACACACACACACAATGTTGTTTCAAGACTAGTCATATATTTATAAATACACACACAAACACACTCAAGTCAGTTCCAATTTAGAGTAATCAATTAACCTTAACATGCATGCCTTTTGACCATGGAAGGATACCGGGGTACTCAGAGTAAACAGGCAGACTCCACCCTAAACCCAGGGCCCTCTTGTTATGAGATGGTGGTGCTATCCACTAAGCCACCATAACACCTGAGCCTCCTTCAGTTGCACAGTTTACCACAGTAAACCTATCCTTTCACTCTGATATTGCAATCGCTTAAATATATTATCATTACATTCACACAAAGTTGCACTCAATTCCAACAACTCCCACTTAGGAAGTTTTATTTTGTCAATGAGTGTGTATGGGTGCATTATTTTTGGTCAATGAGTATATACACAATGCTTCTTCCATTTAAATCAAAATCTATTTCATATATATCAAAGTTCATTAGACTATTCCTATATATTTATATGTGTGTGTCTGTGTAGCAGATTGGTTAAATGTCAGCTGCCAGTACCTGGGGAGTGTGAGTGGGGGGGGTGGCCTGGCTGTTTAGAGTTGAGTACACTAACCTTTTAGGTTTGCAGAATGAATGTACTAATTAGGCTATATATAGAGGGCGCGAGAAGGAGGTATGACATTAAACCATGGATTGTTTCCATATATAGCTTCACTTACTGTTAGAGAGATAGAGAGGACAAACACAATGGAGTTAATAATTGGAGTGGGTTAATGATTAGGCTTGTAGCATTATTTGACCCCAGAAAGACTTTGGGGAAACATGTGGAGCTGTAGTATCATTTCAGGTTATATGACTAAAGGATACCATGCAGTCAAATGTAGAAATGTGGTCACTTCACACATTTCATGGATTTTCTAAATGAAGTGTATACAACCTCTGCAGATAACAAATCTGAACAATGTATTTCTGGGCATGTTAATCAATCATTAATCTTTATTTGCATTTACTATATTGAAGATAAGTTGTGCAAAATGTTATCTTGCATATACTTGTACATACTTCAGATATTTCTGCATAAATATTGTCAGGATGAGGTTGCTGTCTGCAGCCTCACCTGGCTGCTCTCTCCCTAGGCGCTTCCTCTCCTATACGGTGGGTGGCGCTGTTGTCATCCGCTGCTTTCCCTATATATACACCCCTCTTCCTCTCCACACTTTTTTATCGGGTCTCGTCTTCCATATGTTGTTTCTATGGCCTGTTTCTGCCTGTATCTTCTCTTGGTTTGTCTTTGTCTTTCTCCCCTGTCTTACCTTTCCCATGTATGTTGTTATATTGTATTTTGTGCTTGTTAGCCTATTAGCATATGTTAGCCTAGTTTATTAGCCTCTGTTTGTTTTCTGTTATGTCCCTGTAATTGTGTGTGTCTTCCTTGTTAACTTTTGTATGAACAATTTTTGGGTTATTGTCTGTTTATTATAGGTTTTCTCTTAGTGGTCCTTTGTGTGTCAGCCTGTTTGGATTGTTTGTCCCCTTACTATGTCTCACCCTGAAAACAAACCCTGCACTTGTGTTCATGTCCGCCTCTGTGTCTGACTGAGGCGGTGGCCGCCAGTCACCTAGATGGTCCCCTTGATGCTGATGTCACAGAGACTCCCAGGAGCATATTAACCCAACTAGGATTTCCCAGGCTTAATCTGCAGTGTTCCAGCTCCTGCATGCCCTAGATGCGCGCAGAGACATGAAACAGCTTTCAGTCTGGTCACAGAACCCAAGGTGGAGCTGGTTGTGTGGGACACAGACCTCTTGGTGGTAACAGTCACCCTAGATTTCTCCCAGAGCCTGGAATGCTTTGAGGTAATGGAAAGGTGACTTGTGGCTTCAGGTCTTCTCTAGGTTTGAGGCCATGACCGCCACAGTCCCAGATGCAGCACCAGATCCCGAGCTTGACAGCAAGTTTGCGCCATTTCCCGAGTTTGTGGGGGCCACTCCTGAGCTCGTGCCCACCCCGTTACTTGAGGCTATGGACACTCCTGGATCCCAGGCTGCATTAGATGGACCCGAAATGGTGGCAACTATTGTGACCGGGTCTGCTCCCGTACCCATGGCTGGTTCTGATGAAACTGAGACAGATGCAAAGACCAGGGGAACTCCACCTCCAGTTTCTGTGGCCATTTCTATTCCAGAGGACGCGCCCGCTGAAGGTCCCGAAGTCACAGCCAATCCCGCGCCTGACGCCGTCCCCTCTCCTCTTCCTGTTTTTGTTGGGTTATTGTCTGTTTATTATAGGTTTTGTCTTTAGTAGTCCTGTGTGTGTCTGCCTGTTTGGTTTGTTTGTCCCCTTACTATGTCTCTTTAAATAAAACCCTTGCACTTGTGTTTACATACACCTCTGTGTCTCCTTCCTCTCCTTCTCGTGACAAATATGACCTAAAACATTATCAGATTTTCACACATGTCTTAAAAAGTAAATAAAGTATGGCAAAACCTTTGTTGTATGTGAACCTTTGCTTTCAGTATATGGAGTGACCCCCCCAAAAAGTTCTATTTTGGACTCATCTGTCCACAAAACATTCTTCCAATAGCTTTTTGGCTTGTCCACATCTTGCAACCCTGCCATGCACTATTGTTGTTCAGTGTTCACCTGATGGTGGATTTATGAACATTAACATTAGTCAGCGTGAGAGAAGCTTCAGTTGCTTAGAAGTTACCCTTGGGTCCTTTGTGACCTTGTTGACTATTACACATTTTGCTCTTGTTGGTCGAGGAGGGTAACAATGGTCTTGAATTTCCTCCATTTGTACACAATCTGTCTGACTGTAGATTGGAGTCCAAACTTTTTAGAAATGGTTTTGCAACCTTTTCCAGAATAAGGAGCATTAACAACTTTTTTTTTGAGGTCCCCAACAATATCCAATGACAATAACAATGGCCTTTGTTCGTGCCATGATACACTGCCACAAATGTGCTGTGAAGATCAGCATTTGATAAATCCCTGTTCTTTAAATAAAAAAAGGCTCAGTCACACAATAGTATTGCCATTCGATTGATTGAAAACACCTGACTCAAATTTCACCTTCAAATCAACTGCTAATCCTAAAGGTTCACATATTTTTGCCACTCACAAATGTGTAATATTGTATTATTTTCCTCAACAAACAAATGACCAAGTATAATATTTGTTGTCGTGTGTGTTTAACTGGGCTATCTTTATCTACTTTTGGGACTTGTGTGAAAATTTTGATCATGTTTTATGCAGAAATACAGAGAATTCTAAAGGGTTCACAAACTTTCAAGCACCACTGTAGGTGACCAACCACGACCTGGAGAATTGGATTGCACTTTGTCAGGCCTGTACCTTCAGACCCGTCCCAACTGAAGACTAAGCTCCTGTTAATATAGCTTTTAAGGTCAACGAGGCATGCAACCCCCTTACCACAATAAGGTGGCAATCCCACAGGGGAAAACTGAGAAATAAAATATGTTTTTTTAATTAAAAAAAATATCTAGTTGTTAAAACCAGTTAAGGTAAAAACAACATCCCTCTCACATTATTATTGCTGCCATATAAGGGAAAACAGAAGCAGGCGTCTCGCACAACAGAATACTCTAGCCATGGTCGTGTGTGTTAACATACAGGATTGAATTATCTTAATGTTGTTGTGCCAAATACACACTTCGAGTAGCTGCCCAGTATTGGCTGAGATGGTGCACTGCCATTTAAGTCACTGGGTAGCTGAGCAGGCAGCAATTGTGACAGCAATTGTTGGGGGAGGTACAGAAGCAGTGCTTGCTAAAGGTGTAGTTATGCTAGCTGAAGTTTGTGTTGCACTACCAGCCGGATCATTGCTACTACAAATAACAAAGGCAAGAGTAGCACTACACTTCTTTAAAGCTCTGAAAAATGAATCACGTTGCATTAACGTTCTCTTTGTGAGCTGCTGGAAGCTGGAGTGGAAAATAAGTAAGATGGCTTTGTAATAAAAACGCTGTGATTATATTACACAAAACAGTGCAGAACTACAATCTGGGCGAGACTTTACATACAGTAGGGGTCTTTCAGATATAGGTCATCTAGCCTCAGTTAATTACATGCAGTGGACGTAGTCACTCATCTCTGTGCTTGTATAGCACTTTTTACAGTGGTGCATTGTCTTAAAGCAGCTTTACAATATTATATTATCTTATCCTTATCTTAAAAGGTCAATCCTAGGGCAACATAGAAACTCCCTAAAAGCTGTAAGGAAGAAACCTTGGGAGGACCAAGACTAAAAAAGAGACCCATCCTCTTGTGTTGTCCTAAATGTTAACTGACATAGTTACATTTGTATTAAAAGAAAAAATAAACATGTCCGTTATCTGATGATTTTAATAAATAATTAAGTACTGTAGTTATTTATGTTTCAGTACTATGACGGGATATGATTCTGACTAGAAAGCACACATGGGTCAAGATTGGCTTTTTTAATCAGTTGTTTAATTGCGACACATTTAAAGGATTTGGGCACATAACCAAAGATAAGGGATGAATTTTAAATAATAAGCAGTGGTTCTACAATACTAGGTATTTATAATTTGAGTAAATATGTAGGAATTGGATCTAATAAACATGTTGCTGCTCAGTGAGGACAGTTCAGTATTGGTAATTGTGGTAAAAAAGATTCTAGTCCTAATTTATAGCTTAATACTCAGACATCAACACTAGTGCTGCATCTGGAGGGTTGCTGAAAAGATGGATGATTTGATGAAAATTGAGTTTGATGCCTAAAGTTTTCTTATCTTATCGTTAAAAAAATTTATTACGTCATTAAAAATTTAAATGTTCTTAAACTTCAGAGTTGCTTTCTGTGATATTTTTAGTTAATCTGGAGACTACATTAAAGAGAATTCTATGATTATTCTTATTTTTATCTGTGATTATGCTTCTGTGATTGAGCAAACACCCCCGAATTTGGCAGAGTGCTTGTCCGTGCTGAAACCTGACACTAGACAGTCATACTACTCTTAGCTCATTTGCATACTATCAGTGATTGGATGTTTAAAGGGGGCTGAGGGGGAAGTGGTGTGAGTGTGCTGCACAGCTGCTGAGCTAGCTGAAGCTGTTTCTTTTCCCTTTTTCGGCTGATTTTTTCAGTACTGCTGTTAATTTGATCAACTTGTAATATATTAATTTCTTTATATTAAAATGTGCTCAACTTCCAAAAAAAAAAAAATTAATTGAGGGGGCAAGGCCCCCTCTTGCCCCTGCATAGAGCCATCCTCGGTCAGAAGTTAGGAGGTTTAAGCAGAAGTCTTTTTATTTCCATTTAATACCCAATTTTAATCTAGTTAATAGACAAACTAGAGAGACCACTACAGAATTATTATTCTATAATTATAATATTCTTGGGCCATATTTACACTGGCTGTCACTACCATTCATAACAGCTGGAGAGTCTTTTGTTTTACTGATATTGAGCAGAGTGTAAAGATTTTTATTTTGCACCTTTTATTTTGTCATGATTGTTGATCATATTTTGTCTGGCTTCCCCTCTTGTTCTGACTTGTTGTCGTGGGTGACCTTACTGGGAGAAATACACTCCTATTTTGTGAGGATCATTGAATCACACAAGTCCCTTTTGCTATGACAAGCTATAATTTTGGGTGACCCAAACCTTTGGCTATATAGAATACATAATCTACAAAACTGGCAAAACATACATGATTTGCTTAATTAATTACAAAAGCTCATTTCAGTGCTATGATTGAAAACACACCTCCAGACACGACTTGTTCCCCCAGGGTCTGTTGCATAGTAAACATTCCCAGCAGAGCAAGTTCTGTTCTCTTAATAGAGCTGAATGCACAGGAGAAGATACTCAGAAAGAATATGTAATTAGATGAGTATCACTGTGCTTTGCAGAAGAGGTTATGTACACATGCACTAAGAGACTACATCTGCCATCTCCTTCCAGATAGCATCAGCACTGGGATTAATCACCACAGTCCTTCACTCAATTCATTGCCTTTTCCCTGTAGAGAATAATTCTGTATATTTCTTCTTGTCCAAAGAGCTTTAAACTAATGCCAGGCAGGTTCTTTACATGCCTGAACAAATGGCTCCTGCCCCTTGATGAAATCCTTGAGCAGGTGATTAAACAGCACACATGGGAACATTCCAAAATTAGATAAGCTTTGCTCTGCACCTGCCTTTCTCGAAAAAGTGTTCTCTCATCAATCTTTCCGATTTTTATCATCTACAGGAGCAGCTTGATGCATCCAGCCTGGCCAGTGGTCTAATTGGAAATGGCACCAATTCCCAAGTCTAAGATACACAGCATGAAAATCAATGACACTGTTTTATAAATCACCTTCCTGCAGCTACATCCTGCCATTTGTCTTGACCAAATCATGTGGGACACGGGCCATTAATATACATTACATCAGAACTGTACAGTGTCATGACCTTTAACACAAACAAGATGTGTTTATGCTCTTGTGTATGTCCTTCAGTATTACGCAATAGCTGCTTTTTAGCAATAAGACACAGGATATACCAGTTGATCCTTACCTTTTACTTTATCCTTCCTATAGAACTGATATGACTAAAATATAGTGGCTTTCAAATCAGCAGATGTATACATATGTAAAATGTGCCCTTCAGAGTTGCATTATATACCATAACAGATGACCTTACAATTCAGGGGAAACGCTTCAGCATTCAATAAGTGCTGCAATTTTAAAAGTTTAGAATGATGTAGTTACTATTTACCCTCTCCAAAATGGCCTAGGGCTACAATTACACTGTTTGTTGATCGTTGCGTATGAAGGGTTCTCATCAACACCTCCTTTGCTTTAAAATCTTTCTGTGACTGTTGCCTGCTTAGATTAAGTGGCTTTCATGCACTGGGGTTAATGACAAGTGTTAATTGCACAAGTTTGAATAATTTAGTCCAGTAATGGATAGATGAGATGAAAAAGCCCACAGTCAATATAACTGCTCCATCTGAGAAGACAAGGGGGTCTCTGAGGAGGCACAAAACACCAAAGAAGATTAAAAAGTGCAGACTGTCATGTAAATTCCTCCACCATCACCTGACCTAAGCCCCATCCAGAATTTATCGCGCACTTCAAGACAAAGAAATAGCATCTTTTAATAGCGTCACAAGATTTTTTTTTAAATGTCTTCGGATTTTGTCTACATTTTCAAGCCAGCTCAGTTGTGCCCTGCCAGTACCTCAAAAGGTACGAAACCTAAACCTAATTACATTTTGAAATCTATATGTATTATTATTAGTAGTAGTAGTAATATTAATATTAATATTAATATTGTTTATTCTTATATAACTTATTTTTCACAATGATTCAACTTGCATTCTTTTTCATACCCGTTTAATCCAATTCAAGGTTGTAGGGAGCCAGTAACAGATAGCTCAGAGTACAAGACAGGAACCGGACAAGGCTACCAATCCATCACAAAGTGTATATAAAATACACTTACAACAACTTGGGCACTTTATAGAGACTATTGAATCTAATACATGTTTGAATGTTTGAATTAAACTGTAGAAAACCCACATGACCATGAGAAGACCACGAATCAAACAGTGAATCTGTGTGTGTCGATGTGTCAAGATGGACAGCTGGTTTGGACCAAGGAACCAAAATATACTGAGGTGTAAAAAAACAGAATCTAAAAAAAAAAATCAATTCAGAAATGCACCTTGTATGATTTTTAAATAAGTAATTTTCATTTTATTGCATAAATTAAGTATTTGATACAATAGAATAACAGAACTTAATATTTGTTACAGAAACCTTTGTTTGCAAGGGATTTTGGCCCACTCCTCTATACAGATCTTCTCAAGTTTTTGGGCTGTCACAGGGGCAACATTAAGTTTCAGCTCCCTCCCAAGATTTTCTAATGGGTTCAGGTCTGGAGATTGGGTAGGCCACTCCAGGACCTTGAAATGTTTCTTATGGAGTCACTCCTTAATTGCCAAGGCTGTGTGTTTCGGGTCATGGTCATGCTGGAAAAAAAAACACAGCCATGACACATCTTCAATGCTCTTAATGAGATAAGGGATGTTGTTGGCCAAAATCTTGTATACATGACCCCATTCATCCTCACTTCAATACAGTGCAGTTGTCCTGTCCCCTGCAGAAAAGCACCCTTGAAGTATGTTGTTTCTACCTCATGCTTCATGGTTGGGACAGTGTTCTTGGGGTTGTGCTCATCCTTCTTCTTCCTCCTAACAGGGCCAGTGGAGGTCATATTAAAAAAGCTCTATTTTGGTCTTATCTGACCACATGATCTTCACCCAGGACAGTGTAGTGTGTTACTAATGGTCAACTTTGAGACTGTGGTCCCAGCTCTCTTCAGGTCATTGACCAGGCCCTGCTGTGTAGTTCTGGACTGATTCCTAACCTTTCTCAGAATCATCCTTACCCCATGAGGTGAGATCTTGCATGGAACCCCAGTCCAAGCAAGATTGACAGTCACCTTGTGGTAATTTTTAATTTTGTAATAATTGCACCAATAGTTGTTGCCTTCTCACCAAGCTGTTGCCTGTAGCCCATCCCAGCCTTGTGCAGGTCTACAATTTTGCCCTGGTGTCCTTAGAGAGCTCTATGGTTTTGGGCATGGTGTAGAAATTGCAGTATGATTGAGTGTGTGAACAGGTGTCTCTTATACAGGTAGCGAATTCAAACAGGTGTAATTATTACAGGTAATGAGTGCAGAATAGGAGGGCTGCTTAAAGAAAAACGGAACTGTGGGAGACAGAATAGTTGGTAGGTGATCAAATACTTATTTTATGCAAGAAAATGCAAATAATAATTATTTATTATTAAATAAAATTATAAATAATAATTTAAAAATCATACAATGTTATTTTCTGGATTCTTTTTTATATTCTGTCTCCAACAGTTGAAATGTACCTACAATCAAAATTACAGACCTCTCCATTCTTTGTAGGTGCAAAAACTTGTTACTTTAGTTTCAGATTATCTCCTCTATGTACATTGCACCCGTTTTCATAAAAAAAGTGGACGTTTGTGTAAACACCAATCCTTCGTACTTCTGCTGTGTTTCAGTGTTGTCCGGCCACGTGACTACGAGCTCCATGCGTTTGCAAGTAGCAACAAAAAAGACTGGCATTAAAGAGTTAACGAGAAAGAGGAGCATCGTTTAGAGCTGTTTTTCTGCTCTAAATGAACACCTTGCGAATCTAAATATTATTTTGTTTTCTGAACAAAAACTGTACATGACTTACTGTAACGCAGTTCTTATCTGCCTATTTGAGTATCCGCCATTAGATTACTTTCTTATTCTAAAATTCAGCTCATATCACTACACATTCAGTTTAAAAAAATCTGTTAACATATAAATCTCATCTGGTTACTTATCTGAGCTCCTGCACACACATCCCTGCCCGAACACTGAGATCCTTTAATACAGGTTGCCTGTCTGTCAAAAGTCACAGGACACAATTTTATTTCAGAAACAGAGGAAGAAATGACATACTGAATACTCCAGCAAGTAATGTAACATGAAGCCTGTCATTTAGGAACTTTGCTACCTTCTTGAAAGCCACAATTAGAGCAAGGGCACATTTTTGTGGTCATGTAGCATATCAAAGAAGACCAGAATTGTCTCATGTGATTTTCTATATCTCTTGTGGTTCAAAAGTCAAAACTCATCACAGGTAGCTGAAGATAGAACTGACGATATTGAAGTTTGGGGAACGCAGCTGCAATATCATAGCCACAGCCTTTAACAACCTTTGAAACTGTCACACAGTACTCTTGCATCTCTCATAGCCCAATTCAGAGAAACCGGGACTGTGGACTCACCCTGTACTTTTGTGCAAAATAAATATCTATGCATTGCATTCAGTTTATTACCATATGTAAGAGAAAATAAAAAATAGAGTCACCATAAATCATCATAAACAGCTCTAGCTTACATGTAATTACATTTTGTTTTTAGTTTCTACATTAGTATGGGTACTGGCCCTGTACTTACGTGGTTTTAGAACCAGAATCAAAAATACTTTATTGATCCCAGGAGTGAAATTGCAGAAAAGAAAAATAAATGCACAAAAGAAAAATAAATAAATAAATAATATATATATTGTATAAAGTGGCAGTAAATGTGATAATAAACATGGAACATACTATATAAACTAATATAAATTATTGCACTCATATTTGGCATCGGATCGATACAAAATTTTGCTGTGTCGCACACCCCTAGTTCACAAGACTACCTTTTGTCGCTGTATAGAAAACCTCTGTCGCCCTCTGGTGGTTCTTTCGGATACTGCTGCTTTTGTGTATGAATGCACCTGAAAAAGATTAACGTTAATCTAAAATCTTTGTCATTTTCATCTTTGGTCTGGACTACACGGCATTCATTAAAAAGTAAATATCTGGAATATCTATTCATCTGTTCACAACCATCCTAGTCGTCTCGGAGCCCAAGTATTAAGTGACATTTGTGAAAGTAACTTCATATTGTAGTGCTCGACAAAGGTTTGCCAAAGCAATCCATTCTTCATGTGGTTATATCAGCTAATGTTAAATGACAATTCTTGAAGCAGTGCCATCTAAGGGATCAAAGATCATGGGAGTTTAGTTTAAGCTTGTGACCTTGTACTTTACGCACTGACATTTCTCCCGATTCGTTAAATCTTTTAATGATATTATGCAGCATAGAAGGAGAAATAAGCAAATCACTTCCAGTCTATCTTTGAGGTACCTAGGTGAGTAATTTTCTCATTCATTTGTTGACAAACTGGAGATCCTCTGGCCATATTTGCTCATAAAATACTCAGCCTTTCCTGGATGCTGCTTTTGTACCATATTACGCAATCACCTGTCGAAATGATGTCATTATTTAGTTGTTTTTTTTAAATTAAATCCACATCTAGCTAAATTGCCCCATACCATTTGTTGGAATGTGTTTCAGGCCTGAAATTTTATTAACAAATGAAATGAAGTTGGTCAGACAAAACATTAAATATCTCAGGTTCATACTGTCTGCAAAAAAATAAAAGTCAAAGTAAATGTAAGAAAAACTGTGTGGGTTTTTTTCTGATTTGGGCTTGTGCATGTTCTACACTATATATCCATAAGTTTGTGGACTCCAAATCTAATTAGTATTCTTTCTTGTTTTAGCTACACTCACTGCTAAAAGGTTCATAATGTGAAGCATACTACCATATAATGTTGATAAAAAAAGTGGCAACGGCTTATACTGAACACATCAGTGTCTCTCAATATGGGGTTTTAATGTTTTTACCTCCTAGCAACAACTTTTGTTTTAAAACGTTTTCACAAAAAAAAAAAACAATTGTTTGCGAAATTTGATGGAGAACATAGCATGCTTGGATTAACTGCAATTGTGAGGCAAATTCTGTAAATGTCCTGGAGTGGCCCAGCCAGAGCCCGGACTTCAATCCGATTGAACATCTCTGGAGAGATCTGAAAATAGCTGTGCACAGACGTCTCCCATCCAACCTGATGGA
>JAVSBV010180544.1:0-26991 GCA_033117975.1 Parotocinclus spilosoma | reverse complement strand
GGTACTGGGCAAAATCCAGGGTGGAACAGCCTGTTCTTTTCTGTGTTTAGTCTTTATATCCACCCTGTGTCTTCATGGGTCTACTCTGGGTGCTCTGGTTTCCTCCCACAGTCCAAAGACATGAGTGCTAGGTTACCTGATCCCTCCAAATTTCCATTGACTTGTGAGTGTATATAAAGCTTTTCATGATGTAACCTTGTGCATAGATATACCGGTAACCACGTGTGTGTCACTGAAATGGCCACTGATGCTTAAACTACACATACCCTTTACTCTCAGTAACCTAAAGAAAACATCTTCGCTCTTTTGGTTTTCAAATAGAGAAAAAGCAGCGAAAGAAGTAAACACAAGTCAAAATTGCCAGGTTTGCCTATAAGGACATTTGGCCCCCACAAGTATGACAATACTGCTTTTCATCCGCTAGAGGTCAGTGTGCTATAATATATATGTCTCAAAACTGTTGTGCAGTTATCACTTTTATAGCTCAAGTAAAATTTCTAACACAATATTTCCAGAACACTTACAAAACATTTCGTTCTTCAGTACAGAATGTGGTCAATGGTCAAGAACTATTGTTATAGGTTCTGGAAGTTTCCTTTCATGTATAGTGTACTGGCTTTGCCAATAATCACTATTGCTGCAGATTCCAGAACATCCTATATTGTGTATATAAGCATGTTTCTCACAGGCTCCAAACTTTCTTCATTAAAATACCTCCTATGTTTTTTTTTAATTTCCAGCCAATGAACAGAGTTTAGACTTAGCACGATGATTTATTTTACTATCTAACAAAGTATTACCGCAGCACACTGTGCAGAGTCAAACATATTACTTTTTATAACAAACAAGAAATTGAGTGCCACTCATTCCCAGAGAGCCATGGACAATCCTGGGCACTCACATTACTATTAGCCTTTAAGGATTAATTATATTTGTGTGAAAGCATGTTGAAAATGTAGATAAACATTCTGCAAAGTATAGTAGTTATATATAATTAAGATTATAATTGACCTTATTAGGTGGCGCATTTTGAATGCTGCTTTTAATTTAAACTGTTTACATCTGAAATGGCAAAAAATCAAAATGTGTTTAAGATTAAATTGGTTTAGTCAGCTGCATTTTTCATTCTAAATTTAGAGATTCTTGGCATGACTTCAGTTTCTGCTGAGAGTACACACAGGGGAACTAAGAGCTCATGTAAAAATCAACAACAGAATAGTTTACTTTGTCATTTATTCGCATCACTTTAGCAGGACTGCAAGTATCTTTTCTAAAGCGTTTTTCCTTTTATTGACAAAAGGTTTTAAGATTAGATGTGATATCTGAGCTTCACTAAGTTATTTGATAAGTTTCTCTCACCCAGTAAAGTTAATACAGTATTAGTTCCATATTGTGTTATTTCAATTTACCAAGCAGTGATGTAAGTCCTCGCTAAAAAACAAAGCATTAATAAAAGTTTGGTGTGTTTAAAATGACACACTAAATATTGTATTTACATTTTTACTTGCCAAAACATCTTTAGGTTATGACGTAACCAGGCTGTTCTCTCATGAGTCATGCCTTATGATTTTCTGACATAGCTGTAAAATGGTTAGTTAACTTGGATTAACTTCAAACTTGAAACAATATAAAATACAGTTTAATAAGCATTAGACTTAGTAAAAGTTGTTTTCGTCCTAATATATTTATATATTACAAAATTTTACAACTCTGTTTCACAAATTGGGCTATACCAATAAATATCATTTGTGCCAAAATTTATGAATCCATAACTATGACTATTTTTTTTTCTTTTCACTGTATAACGTCATGTATAATATGTGACACTATATTGCCACAGCCTTTTTATTAGGATTTTTCTATGTACCCAATGGTCTAATGGTGTTAACAGTAATATTAAAGCAATACGTGTCTTGGTGATAATGTGAGAGTGTGTTGTGTGGGCTCAAATGTGCAATGATGTCATCCTGTTCTGACCAGTGGGTCAACACTGAGTTCTGTTCAGCTGATTTCACCACTGGCTGCTTTCCCCAGTCCCACCCTATGTGTATTTGCATGTAGGTTGTGTGAGAAAGGGGCCTCTTTTTCTTCAGCTTATTTCTCTCTTACATTTTAGTTTAGAAGTTAGCGTGCCTTTAGACATTTTGTATAATCATAAGTAAGCGATAATGTGAACTATGTGGGGAAAAGAAACCAATGTATACACAATCTAATAATGAAGATGTGTATACACATGCGCGCACACATACTATGTGTATACATGTGTTAAGAACAAAATATGGTTCCTTTCATGCACCTTGTGCTGCCGGATAGATGCAGGCTCCCTGACCTTGAACTGGGTTGAAAATGAAAATGAATATATATGAATGCGAATGAATGTGTGGGAAGTGTATAAAACAGTGGACAATGCCATTGCTCAGTACTGTAATGACCTTTGTAGAGTGGTAGCCACAGGTCATTGTTAATCTATGTGAGTGCAAGAAATTATTTTAAAAATAAGAAAAGTAAAAAAGAAAGCATGTATGATAATGAGTTCTAAATAGAAGAGAAAACAGGGTAGATTGAGGCTAGTCTCCTGTGGCTTAGATGTTTTTGTTTACACGATATGAATATATTAGCTAAATTAAACTTGTTATGGAATATTTTTAAATACATTGTTTATTTAGTTTGAATTGTATGTCCTTTGTGGTGGTATTTTTGGTGTAAAAAATAGTACATAAGCAGGTAATTAAAAAATAAGAAACTCTCTTAAACTAAATGTACAAATAAAAATATTAAAAAATCTGTTCATACCATGAAGAAGTGGTGGTGGTGGTGTGTGTGTGGGGGGGGTGTCATTCATTGTAACATGCATGACGAGGGACTAAATCATTAATGGTAAATGATGAAGCAGTCCTTTTTTGGTAACACAATGTTGTATTTCCCTTAAGTTAAATATAAGCAACCATGTCGGCATCAGTGGCCATTACACACTCAAGGTTATATTGGAACTAGTTATAAACACACACAAGTCACTGCCAATTTGGAGTAATCAATTAACTAACCTTAATTGGACTAAGAGAGGAAACCCACACAGACACGGGGACAACATGCAGACTCCAAACAGAAAGGACCCAGGCCATACCATGCTGGGATTGAACCCAGGACCTTCTTGATGTGAGGCGGCAGTGCTACCCACCGAGCCACTGTGTCACCCCGGAGTGACAGTGGTCTTAAATGTTTACAAAGGACTGGTGGAGTCCAAACACATTCCAGCAGACATGTCCATTGTTCCTGGAATGATACACTTCCACAAACATGTGCTGTGAAGCTATTTTCTTTAAACACAACAGAATAGCCTATTTAAAAATGTCTGAATCTATTTCACCTTTAAATCAACTGCTTAACCTAGAGTTTCACATACTTTTCCACATACTTTTACTCATATGTAATATTGGTTTCCTTAATAAATACCTTACTAAGTATAATAGAGTATTTTGTATTAGTTATGTCCAGATCAATATAGGTAGTAAATATCTATAGTTATAAGTTATCTATTATAACTAAATGTTGTCCCCTTATCCGTGACCCTGTCCAGGATTAAGCAGATTAAGAAACTAAGGGAATTAATATTAGTTTTATGCCAGGCTACTATTTTACTGCACACAATTAAAGTTTCATTATGCAACTGATGTTTTAAAGCTAATAAAACCTGCTCTATATATTGATAAACTTGATAAAACATTTTATATGTACCTTTGTCCATAACTGTAATATTTTTCCAGCCATGATTTTGCCTGTATTAGTCACACTGAGATACCCAAGGTTTGCTTGCGTTACCATGATCCAAGGCTCACTACACCTGGAGGAGCTCTAAAACTTGGAATGTAGACCCCTGGTGAGGTGGAACAACAAACACAGACATAGATAAGGCAGATGGAACTGGAACTTAACCCCGCCACTGTTGGGGGAGTCTTTAAGACACACAGATGGAACCAGATTCAAAATGAGACCCTTATACCCTGACCCTCACATCCCGACAATCAAACCAGTCTTGGGATGAATCTGTGTGACTACAAGAGTGCATGTCTGATGGCTGACTCGCTATCAGCAGCATCTCGTTGTAAGACTCCTGTAAAACCTGTCATATGACCTTTGGTGGCTGGATCTGTGGTTGTTTGAGCAGTTCAGATGTGCCCCATCCAACAACACTGATGACAATGTAATAATTTGAGCTATTTTAGATTATTTAAGATAGTTTAAGAACTATGTAGGAAGATTGTATGTTGAAACAATATCAAATAATAAATAAACTAAAACAATAAAAAAATAATTTGTTGTTACTACATTTCATACTGATAATCATTATGTTAGGCATAGTTATAGTTTTATTATTTTGTTGATTTAGATTGGCCACCAGTTATTGGCCATCCAGATACAGTCATGCATACCTGGCATGGCCTGCTCCTCCTAATGTTTATGACAATTTTTACTACCATTTTTGGCTCTTTTGAAGACGACGGAGATGGAGCAAGCTGGCCCTTGCATATAACCCTTATCCCTGTGGATTACATTATTCATAATTTGTTTTGACAAATGCACCTGGCAGAAAATTTAACTGCATTATACCACATTGCTCTCTACTATCGCTACTTCTGTAGTTGCCCTTCTGTTCCAACAGTTCTTGTAACAAGCTTCACTCGAGCTTTTAAAATACTGGAACAGCCCTTAAGATTCCCCAAGGAGGTTAAGATCCACAAAGGGATATTAAAACATAACTAAAACATTTGGCAAGGAGAAATGCTTTGAGAGTAGTCAAAATGTGAGGTGTGGGTCATGACTGCCCTAACCTACATATGTATTCTTTATTACCTCAAACCTAAGTACCCTTAAAAAAAAAAAAAGAAAATCTTTACCGTAGCTGTGTTCCTGCAACAACATCCTAGGTACAATCAACATACCATTGCCTCTTGTCTCCTTTATCTTTCCTTACTACTTTCCTCTGCCTGTTTTTAGGCTGCTAGAAACTGACTGAACTCTTATCACTATCAGGCAGTGTCTCTTTATAAACCACTTTATCAGAACACTCCCCCCGTCAGTGACCCATGGTGCATCCGTTGTCCCCATCACCCCACCCCACAGTGCTATTGTGCACACTAAGCTCTTGCAGTTGTGACTTCGCATGTGACATCTGTGTGTGTGTGGGTGTGAATCTGTGTTTAGCCCAAAATGAGTTTACTGTAAAAATGCAAAAAGGATAGATGTTTAGATTACATTACATCATACACTGTAATTTTCATTGGTAGCTCAACTTTGGATATCAAAACCTATGACTTTTACACCATAAGATTTATATTGGTCTAAAATATAATTATATGAATTATTATACATTGACCAGCACACAAACATGCACAGCTGGATTGCGTCTTTCCTTCAAAGATACATTTCACTGGCATTAGTGAAACTTATTAACATAGGGTGACCATACATTCTCTTTTGGTGGACAAGTTCTTATATGGACATAAAAATGATTTGAGACTTCTCTTTAGGTTCTGCCTTATTGCCATTGTCAATTATGTTCAAGCCACATATACAACTGCTACTTATTCATTAACCAGCCTTTCAGACACACCAGAATGAGTACTGTGACAGAGAATGTTTATGGCAACTGGTTGTTCTCTTTTTTTCTACATTGTGTAACTGACAGCAAAACGTAAAAGTACTATTTTATAAAATCATGGAAAAGCTCAGAGGAAAAGAATACGTTTATGACTGATATCACTAGTGAAAATACTTCTACTTTGCATTTTTCCCAAATTTAATATAATGGTCGTTACAAACCCTGTCAAGATAAAAAAGAGAGAAAAGTACAAACGTTGGCACAGTATGCAAGCAAATAACGAAAATAAAAAAAAACTAACCGCATTGCTCCATACATGAACACAAGAGACTTCATATTTTGTCTGACCAACTTCACTTTATTTGTTAATATACAGGCAGTCCTGCATTTCAGATCTGCAACATAGTGCAAAGTTGGGCAGAGGATATCCAATGGTCAAAAATGTGTGAGAACATTATTGAAATGTTCCTCAAAAAAGACTAGAAGGGATTTCCATAATTCAGTCCAAAGATTTTTTGCTTTAACTTGTTTTGTGTTGTCTTATTGATAAATAATGGATGTCCATATGAAAGGAATTAATGAATGAATGTATTCCTTCCCTTGAAGGAATAATGTTGCTCTATAATATAAATGCACTTTTTCTGTATTACTGTTGCTATCACAGAACTCAAAATTATCCTTGCCAAGAGCACTGACACAGCCCCATAAAATGACAGACCTGCTTTTTAGACTTGTAGCATATTGATCATAGTCTGGTTGGTCCTTTTTGTCTTTGGTCTGGAGCACACAGCCTGCATTTCTTCCAGAAAAGATCTTGAATATTGACTGGTCTGACCACAATACATGTTTCCACTGTGAAGAAAAGACAGATGTTTAAGTCTTCTTTTTTGCACATTAAAGTTTTCAGTGGCATTTGTTGATGTAACTGTATTGTAGTGCTTGATAAAGGTTTCCCATGGTAATCTTTTGCCCATGTGGTTACATCAGATATTGATGATTGGCCATTTAAGGAATCAGAGATTACTTCAGTTCAGGCTTGTGCTCTTGCCCTTAATGTTCTGTAATTTCTTCAGATTTCTAGAATTGTTTAATGATATCATACACTGTAGATGGGAAATTGGGGAGGGAGGGATGTGTTGCAGGCCTGAAATGCAGGAATGGAAGTTTATTAACAAATTAAATGTAGTTGACATGACATATCTAAGGTTCATAATGACTGCAACAAAATAGAAGAAAAAGTACATTTAAGGAAGGCTGCATTTTTAAATGTGAACATTCCATGCCAACTCAACCTTTTCTGATTTTGGGGTTGTAGAAAAGTGTCTGAATGTATTAGTATCATTTGTTGTAGTGACAACATACATTTGAAGAAGCATGAGCTCCAGAAGTTTGAACAAATTTAAAATTAAATTGATCATATCCCATTATGTTACCAGTTTCATTGTACTGTTTCATGGTTTCAGAACTATTGCTATTATCCTATTGTATAGTCCATCAAACATAAAAATATTATTTGCTTATTTATTGCATATAATTAATTACACTGGCAAAGAGTGTGCCACAATTACTAATACAAGTACTTAAACAAAACTAAGTAAACATCACATTTGTTAAAGTTTTAGGTTTGCATGCATTCAGGTATATCAATGAGTTGCACAGAGATCTTTGAATGACAGGGAGATTAAGGAGGGAGGAGAGAATGCAACAAGATTTTCCACACTAGGCTACCTTCTCCCTCCCAATAGCTCCGGACGACGGACAAGGATAGTGCGCACTTCAAAAAGGTTCGTTTTAGTTCCCACTCAAACCATTAAAGGGATTGGAATTAAAAAAGTCATGTAGTGATGATTAAAACCTCTTCATTCTACTAGACGCTATGGAGAAAGCGTAAGGTTTTTTTGCGCTCTCTGGGTTAGGATAGCCATGACTTCAGCGCAGGGAATCCTCCACAGCGTCTTCTCATGCTCCTCTCCAGCGTCCAGGAGCATCACCAAACGAAGACTTCGTCAA
This sequence comes from Parotocinclus spilosoma, assembly GCA_033117975.1. NCBI lineage: Eukaryota > Metazoa > Chordata > Actinopteri > Siluriformes > Loricariidae > Parotocinclus > Parotocinclus spilosoma. The sequence continues at coordinate 19,382 of JAVSBV010180544.1, read as the reverse complement.
ACCCGAAGCCTGGACCCAGCCATAATCCGAAATTGCCACACCGACTCGGATTTAACCCAAGGAGTCGGGGAGAAAGCGCACGAAGATCCAGACGCGTCCCAGACTGAGACACCGGCGCGCTTTAAGGGGGCTAGTCTGAAATTGGCTCAAGCGTCTCTGTTGTCCCTCTCTAGCCCCGCTACACCTCTCGATACTTCTCCATCATCCAGTTTTCACTTCGATTACGATTTTAAAAATGTGAAACGGAACACAGGCTGGGATCTTCCCTTCCTTGCAGCTTCAACCTCGGGTACACTCTTCTCGCCCAGAAGGTGGCTCCAGAAAAAAGCGCAACACGTCGCTTCCAAAGAGTACGTGGTCTGGAAGTCTGAGGTTGGTGTAAACAATGTGTGCACAATTAAGCTCAGGGTGATTACAAATAAGTAAAAATATAATACATACAATTCCTGGTGTATGACCACTCGTGTTTAAATAGAGATCATAACAAATATGAATCAACTGGTTTAATTCAATTCAATTCAATTGTATTTGTATATATTTTACAATGGACTATCACAAAGCAACTTTACATTGATACAGGAAAAATTGTCACAAATTGGATTCCAAATCAATCCAACTGGCGACAGTGGGGAGGAAAAACTCCTTGAGATTAACCACACTCAGAGGGGAAACCCATCCTCATTTGGGTAATAAGCATAATTAACATTATACATTAAAACTTTAAAATAAAAACATGTAATATGTGTATGTGTAAAAATATGTGTTTAACAGATGAGCTGTTTTATATATATACACTTCACTTAGACTTCTACACTGCTCACTGATGCAGCAGTAACTGTGATGATAACAGATGATAGTACGTGATAACAGATCGCTGGACACTGGCTATTGCTTGATACTGCCCAAACAAGTAATGTGAATTAACACATTACAATAGTAGCCTGCTTTACAATGTCACTGTCACACTGTGTGCACAATCTGCATCATGTCAACATCACACCCTTTCACTGTAGATCAGATAAGAACTATGTCCAGTGATTCAGTCTATACTAATACTTGAATTGGTTCATGCCCAGTCTTCACTGTTGAGTTGAATTGTCATGAAAACATCAGCAACCTTAAATGGTCTGATGCACATCATGACACACTCCAAGAGAGATCATAATCAAGAAGTTCATAAACACACCTTTGCTAAAATGGTTAATGTGCAACATGATGTGAGCATAGAATGTAGTAAAACGTTTATCAATTTATCATTAATCTTTCAATACTTTGTGGGTCTTCTTCTAGCCCCTATGACATCTGCATTGTCCTGACATTTTTTTCTCAAAGATTTTTTACATGATCTGAATGCACAGATCCTTGCAATGTGCATGGTTTTATACTCAGACTCAAAACTTGCTTTTCCTATGCCTAGATTAAATAATAATAACATATATATTTTTGTCTTCTAAAACATTTTTTCAGTTTAACAGTTTCAATCTTAAATTGAATTAGGGTCACTTTATCGAGTACACTTATAAACACATGGACTTTGTAAGCACACAATTCTAAGACACATTTTTGACAGTATATACCCTGTACCACGGACCATCATTCACGAATTGCTGTAAGCAGTGCTGCCTACCTTAAGAAAAGTGGGTGGGGCTTTTACTCTATTTACACATGTATGGCAAGGGAGAATGCTAGAGTAGAGGGACACTTCACAGGCATATCATTCTTTAATCAAATTGAGATCAGGAATTTATGATTAAAAGGTAGCAACTTTTGTTTTGTGGACATGGTTTGGTGTTCTACTGTGTAGATTACATATTTTTATGATTTACAATTATTTTTAGCTAGTTATTACTAGTATATTACCCACAAAGCAAGCTGTTTTATCAGGCCAAGCAAGCCTGGGCATGCACTCAGTTTCAGGGTTATTTAAATGTTGTCTTAGGCATAGCGTTATGCTTAGTAAAGATTGAAACTGGCTAACAGGCTGCAACATCTTCTCACATTTAAAAATATAGTTTAGACACGTGGTTCAGGCAATAGCATAAAAATATACTTAAAAATAGGATTCAGTGTGTTAAAGATGATTCACTACAGTTGCAACAGCCACAATACATTATGTTTCATCTGCAGTAAGCATACAAAAAGGCACCATGCCTGCACTTATTAAGAAAGCCTATCAGCTCTAGCTCAGATGTTAAATTAAAAACACTTTTAACTAAAAATAAGAAATCTATTGAACACCCCAGACTGCCTTTAGCCATAGGACCATTACTACATGGTACCAGTACCAAAGCCACCAGAGACATGCAGCCATATATGAGGCAGATGCATCATTGCATTAACCAGATGTGGAAAATGGCACTGCTCCATATTTTAAACAAGTGACGTCTGGTAATTCTAATCTGATAAAACAGGCCGAATTAAATAACCTGGTCAGCGACTTGTTCTAAAAAATAGTGTTCAGTTCTATTGATATCTATCTATTGTAATCTCACATTTTTCAGGAAGAAAAAGGCTGTCCAGTGTGACAGTCATCTTTATATTGCATCACAGTCTCGAATTGGGATGTTGGAATAAGAAAGAAGTAGACGAAAGGGAAGACAACAGGCAAAATAAAAAGATAATGCATGAAATATACCATAATCAGATGTCCCCTAAGTTTTGTGAGCTGTTTAATAGTAATCAAAAACATCTCAAACTTTAAGGTAAATACACTCAGCCTCTGAAATCTCAAAGGCAAAAGTGATAATTAGGGTCAGAACAAGTAAACAAGGTGAAAAAGTAACAAATACATTAATTTAAAGCAAGCTTGAGCCAAGCAAACAAGCGAAAACTCCACACACTCTCTCCATACCACCCATAAAATATGGAAGACAAAGAAAACGAAGTTAAACAAATAAACTGAAAATAACATACTTGATTATTTGTGTATTGAGGAAAATGATCCAGCATTACTTATCTGTGAAGTTGAATGTGAAATTAGAGTCAGGTGTTTTTAGTCAGTGGGACTGTCAGTGAGTGTGTGTGGCCATCCTGTTATATTTATAGACCAGGCATCTACCTATGTGTGATTTTTCACAGTAAATGTTTGTGGAAGTGTGTTATGGCATGCATAAACAGCACTTCTATGAATAATAGAATAGTTTCAAAACCATCTGTAAAGAGTTTGTACCCTACAAACTACAGTTAGACAGACTGTTTACAAATGGAATAATATCAAAACCATTGATACCCATCTTGGGAGTGGTTGAAAAACAAAGCACTTCAGTGAAGTGGAGGTCCTACATTTATGCTAAACTGTATAAACTGAAGATTATGTTTGCAGCAGTTGTAGATACTTAGATGCCATGCACATTCATGTTGATCATATTTTATATGATTATGATATTTGTCTTTAATCAAAGTAGTTTTACTTCAGAGCTTGCTGTTGGCTGGATATTGGCTTAAAACACTTTTTTCCATTATATTTTGCCACAGTGCCCACCTGTTCTAATTGTTTTATATGTGTTTGTTTATTTGTTTGTTTATTTGGCTTCTTTAACGTCGCTATCGGCATCATGGCCATGTACGCGACGCACACAAGGTTATATCCATACACAAGTTCATCTCAACACCCGTCACATATATACACACAAGTCAATGCCAATTTGGAGTAATCAATTGACCTAACACGCATGTCTTTGGACTGTGGGAGGAAACCGGAGTACCCGGAGTAAACACGGGGAGGACATGCAGACTCCACACAGAAAGGACCCAAGCTGCCCCCCCCCCGGGATTGAACCCGGGACCTTCTTTGTTGTGAGGCAAGCGGTGCTACCCACCGAGCCACCGTGCTGCCCTTTTATATGTGTCATATAGGAGTTTATACTGTATGTGTCATATAAGTTTCCTCTATGGTGCATTTGTGGTAAAAGGCTGTGAGTTAGCCAGTTTTTAGCAGACTTCTGTGACTGATTTACTCTTGGAAACTATTAAAACAATTAGAATATTCTTGGCAAATGTTTAGTGGAAAATTGTAGGCAATTCCACTGAGTTTTACTGAGTGTACAAGTGATACTTGCTTTTTATCTCTTTTCTTTAGTTTATATTTTTTTGTGACACCCTAAAGTACCACATTATTGGTTTGCAGTGAAAAACCCTTACTGACCCTAATATTATTTACTGATTTTAGTCCAGGATTATGGCCAGTATGAATGCCTTATAGGATTCCTAACACATATTACACCAAGACCTGGACAGTTAATGGATCTTAAGTGCAGAAAGCTGGCATGCATGCAAAATAATAGAAAGAATATTAAAATTCCATACATTACTGCCTACTCAGGTGGTAGAATTAACTGAGATTTGTACTGTCAGAAAATAAATATGGAGTGGGAACAATCTAAGATGCTGTCGATAATGAAAAAAACATACTTCAGGCATGCATGGGCTTTAATGACTACATATTTTGCATGTTTTCCACACACATGGTGTGGTTGGGACATTCCATAACTTTCCACTGTCTTTAAAAACTAAACAGTCTACATGCATGTGGCTGGGCTATCAGAATTCTTTTGATTATCTCAGCAGCATAAATGACACTAAATTTGTTCCAGTTTGAAAACTGTATTCAAAAGTCCAGCGGAAAATTAGCATTGCAATCAAGAGATTGTCTGTTTTCATTATGTGTTTGGACTTAGATAGGAGAAGCCTTTATAAATTATTTTAATCTCTAAAGTAGCATGACCATACTTCATCCCGGGATTTGTTTATTTCATATATGTCGTATATATGCATAGAGGGTGAATGTTTTTTCCATTGACAGCTTACACCAGTGAACACATTGGGAATGCCTGGTTCGCAGTGATATTTAGGTAGCTGGTGCTTCTTAAATTGACATTAACATGACTTCCCGGAGTCTGCACTGTTTGTTGCCACGCATTCCTTCCATAACCAACGTTAAACATTTTTGTGACTGCCACCACTGTAGTCTTTCTGTCAGATCTGACCAGAAGGGATATATTCTTAAATATTTTGTGTGTTTTGTTTGTAGTTTGTCTATTCTTGGACTTCTGTAGATAGGCAATTGCCCACAAGCCTTGACTTTGAACCAGTTAAGTGGCCTTATCGAAGGTGCTCTCCTTCAACCAACCATATATCCCAATTCTTAAAATGTAAAGTTGTAACAGGATAATCAACGTTATTTATTTTTAACTTTATCAGAGTAGATCAGCATATAGGTATAGATAAGTTAATGTTATTTATTATTAAGGATTTGTTGTATATTCAATGAGGCAAAAAAGTCAGCCACTGATTGTGCAAGTTCTCCTACTTAGAAAGATGAAAGAGGTCTGTATTTTTCATCGTAGGTACACTTCAACTATGAGAGACAAAATGAGAAGAAAAATCCAGGAAATCACATTGTTGGATGTTAAAAGAATTTATCTGTAAATTATGGTGGAAAATACGTATTTGATCATCCACAAATAAGCAGGATTTCTGGCTTTCACAGACTTGTAACCTCTTCTTTAGGAAGCTCTTCTGTAATCCACTTACCTGTATCAGTGGCACCTGTTTGACCTTGTTAGCTCGTTATTGACTCCTGCTACTCCTGCCTTGTCACAAATCCCATGGTCATGAGCCAGTGTATGTATATGTATCACCCACCCATCTCTTTATTAGGTACAACTCCTTGTTTCTACACCCATTGTCTTTTTTATCACTACCACTTATCAGAAGCACTTATTACTTCTGCAATTACAGACTGTAGTCCATATATTTCTCTCCATACTTTGCTAGTCCTCTTTACTCTGTTCAATAATTTGGCAGTTCCCCACACAAGACTGCCACAGATCAGGTACTCCAGCAGCACTGTTGTATCTGATCCACTCCAACTAGCTGTTTCTCTCAGTGTTTAACTATTATATATAGTCATTACGCCGTTGCTAAATCTAGTGCTTGGTTAGGAATTTTGCACAGTGCTGTATATTTTGGTTTGATTCACTAGAATGATATTATAGTGTTTGGATGTTAGTGAGGAAGGCAGATAATATAGCACTGATTTGAGTGTAGCTTATGAATGGCAATAAATGATCTACCTAAATCCAGTTTTTTTATTAGATGGCTTCATATAAACATTACTATCAGTTAACAGTGAAACAGCACCCCTGTGCTTACACCAACATATTATTATTTTTTCACTAATATCTTCAGACTTGTATAATTTATTTTGTTATGTTAATTGTAGACACACTCAACATGTGAACCTCTACAGTCATGAATGTATTCAAGTTTCTTTCAAGTGCTGTCCTGTCAATCTTTATAATATTGCATTTCCATAGAACATGGTAAATGAGACTCATTCAGTAACCACTATGTTTTTGTGTGCACAGATGTGTCTTTTGTGTACCGGGGTCAATTGTTATTCAATGGTGTTTAGCGTGTGTCTCTTGCTCATTAGTGGAGTCGGTTTAATTACACCGAACTTACAGTCGTTACGTAAACTGTATTTCATATTCGACTCTGATTTTGAACTGATGCCCTCCTTTTCCAAACATATTTTAACCATATACCACCATATACTCAGGTGTAATGTATGTACAGTTTAAGGAAAGAAATCTTGTGACATGAAACCATGTCAACTGTTCAGGACTGTTATCATTATGCAGCATTAAAATCATGAGCTGAATTTTACATCTAGACTTGTGGAAATAGCACTTCCTGAGCACATTTTACTTTGAACCCTGGGATGGGCTTGCAAAGTAAAAGTTTATTTGATATCGTACATCTTAGGCTCTTTTTAAAATAAAATAAAAACAAGTTGCATGAGTAATATCATGGTCTTCTTTGACATCGGTTTACATTATGCACAATAACAGTATTGTGTGTTATTTATTGTGGTGGGTTGGCACTGTGGTGCAGCGGTTAGTGTGGCCGCCTTATATCTTCAGATTTCCTGGTTCGATTCCGACCTTATACTCCTTAGAGTTTGCAGGTCCTCCCTGTGTCCATGTGGCTTTTCCTCGGTTTCCTGTGTCCAAAGACGTGTTAAGTTAATTGGTCTTTCTAAAATGTTCTTTTACATGTTTTATGAATGATTGTTTGAGTGTATGTGCTCTACGATGGATGGTCGGATTGTCTGGGGTTATTTTTGTCTTGTGCCTAGTGCTGCCAGCTAGACATCTGCTTTTCTGTTACCCTGATCAGGATGAAGCAAATGAATGAAAATGAAAATAAATGAAAATGAAAATGAATGAAAATTAATAAGACAAGTATATGTAAAATGACTATATTATGGTTTACTCCATAGCAATTTGTGAATACTAATTTCTGGGTGTGCCATAATAACACAGAACTGGAGAACCATAAAGTAGAAGAGTTGCATTGGGGGACTTTCTGAATAACAGAAGTAAGGGCATAATAGAGGATGAAGTTAATATGACAGAATAAAAGAAGACTGAAAACAACAGAAAAAAGTTGCACACATATCTTTAAAATAGTAATATGTAACCCAAGGCTGGTTACTGCAAAATATATTTTATTGTTGTAATATTTATCGTTTGATTTTCTCAGTTATTTTTTAGATTATAGACTAATGTAAATTTTACAAATAAAGAGTTAATTAAATGCATCAATGTAATCAATGTTATCCATGTAATCATTATAATATCTCTAATATTATTATACAGTATTTCATAAAAGTGAGTACTCCCCTCACATTTTTTCAAATATTTTATTATATCTTTTCATGAGACAACACTGAAGATACACTTTGATACAATGTAAAGTAGTCAGTCTACATATTGTTTACCAGTGTAAATTTGGTGTGCCCTTAAAATAACTCAACAAACAGCCATTGTCTAAACCACTGGTAACAAAAGTGACCCTCCCCAGTATCTTTCAGGATTTCAGTGGCACTCTGTAAAGCTCTAGTGAACTCCATGCCCATTGAGGTAGTAATATATTCAGGCAGGAATATATAAATTCAGGAGTGAATTTTTCACAATTTTCAGATACTATATTTAAAAAATATATATTATAATATCATCATCATATTTAATTTAATTGTTAATATCATTGTTTACTTATTTATATTACTAATTACATTATAAAGTGAAATACATCATTACAGTTTTTTTATAGTAATTAGTAATTTATGCAATATGACCAACCCATCTCTCTCCGTAAGAGCTGACACTCTACCCCTGGCAAGTCTGAGAGCCTGGAACAACCACACCCATCCATACCCAAATGTATAGTGAAACAAACTGTTCTTCCAGGGATAGAGAGGTCATGGGCCTGGTCTTACAAAGAAAGAATGCCATCCATCATCAGACAATACTAGATTATGTCTCAACTCAAGCCTCAACCTGCCAGAGACAAACCAGAATAGTTTAACTCTGTGAACCACCACTCTACCAACTGAGCTACTTTGGTACATTGAGGCAAATCTGGTGAATCTGAGAGTTCCTTGGGGTGAGGACTTGACCTTGTGGTGACACATAAACACACAAGTTATTTTCTGTTGTGTGTCATATGACAATAAATAAGACCCAATCCTCACTTATAGACTTGGGAATTTGGAATGGTTTGAAACTTACAAAAACCTGGAAGCAATGTGTGAAGCAGCTAACTGTACTTTCTGTAATAGAGCATGGTCTTACATGGAAGCACCGCCGTCCATCGACAGGCAGTGTCTGGACATTACAACTTGAAATACAGCTCAAGTTCCAACTAGCCTGAGATAGGACATGAACCAGCACTGGTTCCCACTGCCAAGCCACCATAGTTCGTGATGTTTGTGTGTCTTTGGAGCCTCAAGCCATGTCTGCTAGGTCTGCTGAATGGTTGTGTAATGCAGACATCTATACAAATGTACTTAAATCAAATTACATTTAAAAAGAAACTTTTTTTACCTATATCATGTATATGTTTAAAATGTATCTCATAATTGATACTTTTTTGCATTGAAAAATTGCAGACATCTTAACAGATATCAATCAATTATAATGGAACATATTCATTTTGGATAAGTCTTTCCTTGTGTTGCACAATAATAGTTGATGCGGTAACACAGAGGGAGATTAGTTTATAGTAATAGTTTGAGGTTTATAAGAGTTTACATTATATGGACCATTTTCACACAAAGCCTAAATTGAGTTTTCACCAAAGAGCATTAATGGAAGAGCCTATCAGTAACATCTGTCCAGTAAATGTTTACCATTTGGCATTATGTACATACGAGATCTCAATCGAGAATACGAGAGTCCATCAGGCAAAAAGCCATGACCTCTTCCCCTCAGACATGTATTTGACTGGCAGCCTTACATAAAGAATAGATATAACATTGATCCAGTGTTTAACTTCCAAATGCCAGTCAGTAAGATCAGAAAAAAATGTGAAACAAAGGCCAGGTTCCACAGTTAGATGGAAGATGTTGCTTGATTACTACATGAAGAGTTCTCTGTGGTAATAAAGAGTTGGACATGGTCAACAACAATACTACTAATAATATTCAAAAATTTTTTTGCACAGGCTCTCCATGTCCAGGAGGTTAAATAATAAACTAACAAACAAATATAAATAAATAAAGATTGGTAGTTGGAGCCATGCTTTAATGTTGTTTGCACCAAATTCTGACCCTGCCATCCAAATGTCACATAAAAAATTGAGACTCCAAACCAAACTTCTTTTGTCCAGTTTTGGTGAGCACATGTGAATTGTAGCCTCAGTTGCTTGTTGAACACCCCTTACTGGATATTTGATCTTTTTCTAATAATTCCCTATAAAATCTAGAGAGGGCTTTGTGTAATTTTTTTTTCTAAAATACTCAGATCAACCCTTCTAGCACCAACAACCACGCCATGTTTACAGTTACTTAAATCACCTTTCCCCTCTATTCTAATGCGGTGTTTAAACTTTAGCAGGTCGTCTTGACAATGTCTACATGACTAAATACATTTCCCTCCAATATTGACAGAGTTAGGCCAATCCGTTTATTTTTGCTGTAGACTGAAAACATTTGGGTTTGACATTAAAATATGAATATGAGATCAACATTTCATAATTTCAGCTGTTATGTCCAGGATATCTGGATCCGATAAACATAAACGATAAAAGTGTTGTCTTTGGCTAATTTCGAAACAAATATTATGTAAAATCATTGCAGTTTTTTAATAGGTCTTCACTTTTGAATATTTATCCCACATTTAACACATCTACTATGAGAACGGACTCATCTTACCTTATCTGGTTCACTTACCATCACTGACCGGACTGTTGACTTATCATCTGCGTTGCCTGTCCTGTTGTAATGAAGCCAACATTATTTATTGCTTGCTTATTAATGTTTAGGCTGATCAGTATATTGCTGCTGCCATTGACATTAAGCAAGTCTTCTAATTATTCACTTTTTTATAAAAGCATAAGGTAGATTAAAAATGCAGAAAACAATGATTTATTACTTTGTAATGTTTGCTATGATGTTGGTAGTGAGCTTAGAAATATTCACTGTGTCAATTTGAGCTCTGCTCCACAAATTAATTTCAAAGATAATATGGTGTAATATAAGCCAGCTGCTTCAGCTAATCTAGATATATACCAAATATAGCAAGAGCATGGTGTGAAGACTGAAGAAGAAATATTTAGCTTTGAGGCCGCTGGGGCAGCAGCTAGCATAATATGGTGGTATAGCATGTCCATATTATAGAAGACCAAGTCACTTAGTAAAGCAGTGTTATTATTATTATTATTATTATTATTATTATTATCCTATTTAACAGAGAATTACTTTGTTGAAATTGTTAAATGCATATAGATGGCTGAACTGTTGGTTAACGTTGCATTGTTTCCAGTACTCTTCTTTCTTCTCTTTCTTTTTTACTCTTTGTTCGTCTAAAGTATTCTTAGTATGTATAAAAATGGTTTATCAAAGCCATATATATGTGGTCTTAAAATATTGTAATCTGGACAAGAAAATACAAATAATCTGGACAATAGCTGTGGGTTGATTCCACGTTTGCTTTGCAAGATGATTTCATCTCGATCATTTCATTATTTCATCATGATTTCTAGAAATACAAAGACTGTTAATCATGATTTCTGACTAAGGGAATCTCAACAAATAACAGGATGCCCAATGGTTTTTTTTCCATCTTCTCCAATATTTTAAATGCAGTAAATTCCAAACAGCAATAGTTGTCCTGTATAAAGCTTTTTAATGAAGAATTTTGCCTTTTACATGAAGAAAAACTTTAATTTAAACTTAAGTGGTTCTGAATCCTGACATCTTTGGAATGTAACAAGTGAGAAAAAAGAACACAATGTCAAATGTTACTGAAATCAGTAAACCCACAGCGGTATAAAGATTTCCAGTGTGACCCCTAAGAAGAACATCCTAAGAGAAGCATTGCTTGGTAACAATTTCGACTCTATGTTAGACTTTTGACATTATATCATGTTTGATGCATTTAATATATAATGAAAAGTAAAATTTGTATCCCTTAGTAATCTTCATATTGTAACTACTAATGCCGAATGAATACCAATAACCACTGCTTCCTACACCCATATGTCATGAGAGAATGGGAGAAGCTTGAAACTTTGCCGTGGCAGCAGCATTTTTACCTATTCAGGTCTATGATAAGGGGTAGGGTTGGGTATGCAAAGGCATTTCTAAGTTACCCCTGAGAGGAAATTACTAACACAAAAGAGATTACTTATTAAATGGGTCGCTCAAGGGCACAAGAGAGATGTAATAGAAATAGCACAGTCTACTGGCATATCCAAAGATGTACACTGAGATGTGTTCATTATCATAGACACAGGCAAAACCCAAATTCATACTGGTATTGAAATGCAGAATATCATCAGAGATGATCCCTTTACATTGGTGATATGACTTGACAGGCCGGATAATCCGACACATTTTGTTAAACTAAAAACTATGACAGCTTCTTTGTATCATAATTTAAGTATTTGGAGTGTGTCTTAGCAAATTTTGATTAATTATAACTCAGCTACAACCCCAGATAAGAAAAGGTGAGGCAATATGGCAAATGCATATAAAAAAGACATTGTTTCTTATATTTACTTTGACTTTTATTTCATTGCAGAAAATATGAACCTGAGATATTTCATGTTTTTTTTTGGTTAACTTTATTTAATTTATTAATGAACATCTATTCTGGCATTTTATGCCTGCAACACACTCCAAAAAAGTTGGGTAAATGTAAGCATAAAGCATTTACCACTTTGTAACATTGCCATTCCTTTTCACCATGTTTTGGCACATAGGATGTGCCAAATGATTTAATGTTTCAGTTGCTAATTTATCTCATTTTTCCTGCAAACATGTTTTAAAATGTGCAACATTACGGGGTCGTTGCTGTCACCTTTTTCATTAATTTTTCTTCACACATTCTCTATTGAGGACAGGTCAGGACTGCAGGCAAGACAGACTAGCACCCATTATCTCATTTTCCACAGCCTTGCCTTTGTAATCTGCATGTGGTTTTGCATTGACCAGTTGAAAAATGCATCGACATCCCTGGAAAAGATGTCAATGTACTTTTCTGCATAAATGCTGCAATCATGGATGATATTGATATTGAATTGTGAATGATATTATGTACTGTAGAGGGAGATATATGTAATCCCTTCCAATCTTTCTTTGATGTACATTTTTTAAACATTTCATTAATTTTCTCATGCATCTGTTACCAGACAACAGCTGGCTACTTTTGCTCATCAAAGCCTTTCCCGAATTCTACTTTTTGCAATCACCTTTCGATATCAACCAAATTTGAAATCACATCATTTATTTTTTTAATACATTATTAGCTAGATTTTGATTAGTAGAATTTGCTTGCAAATAATTAAAAAGCATTTATGTGCATTGCACAAAGTACAGAGCACAAAGTCCTATACTTATTTGTCTGACCACAGTACACATGTCCAGTGTCTCCAAGCCCAGAGAAGTCAATGTCACTTTTGTATATGGTTAACACAAGGCTTCTTTTTTGCACACTACAGTTTTAAGTGTCATTTGTGAATGTAACTCTGCATTGTAGTGCTTTAGAAATCTTTGCCAAAGTAATCCATTTCCCATGTGGTTACATCAGCTATTGATGAATAAAGTTTCTTATGGCCCTAAATTGCTTTCACTGTTGCAGAACTGAAATGCAGGGAGGAGACAGATGTATATTAACAAATGAAATTAAGTTAATTAGACAAAGCATAAATAATCTTTTTTATACTGTCTGCAATGAAATTCATGTTAAAGTAAGACATTTTCACATTTAGAGTTGTATCATTTTGGATAAATGTGTAGCTGGATATTGTAAATATAAATATGGGGTTTATATAGATTATATAATACTTGGTGACAACATCAGCACTGAGCTGCTTTCTGTCATTCTGAACCAGGTTGGAGAACACATATTTAGTGATCTTGGACTACTCCACCTTGCAGAACATTTCATGTTCCTGGATATTCTTTGGTTTTTACAATGCAAGTTTATTTGGATGAACATAACAGTACTCTTGTCTTATCTTTTAAGCAGTGCACTATTCTTAAAATAAAACAACACTCTGGTAGTAATGTTTTATATATGTTCAAATTAGCCCTATATAAATACATATAACCCTATAATAAACCTAAAGTTTGTTTGTTGTTGTTGTTGTTGTTGTTGTTGACATGCTAACTGTTACAGTGTTTAATATCCTACTTTCCAGAATTATGTATAATATGGCATGTGGTGCTGGTGGTCTAGCAATGCTGACATCTGTTTAAAGTAACTTTTTCAGATAAGGCAACTGGACCGTGCATATTAAAAATGAGTAGGTTCTGTGTAACATGGTTTGATGATTATAATGATGATTCCAGTGCTTTGGACCAAAAAATTAATAGATTTTATTTATTAGTTGTATTTTGCCTTTTTCTGTACTTTGCTAATGCACACTAAAATGCAGTGGGATTGTCTTTATCTAAACTATGTAAATCACAGGATCCACTAACAGGACTTGAGCAAGCATATGGCAACACAAAAACTCCATAAATGCGATGAGGATAAAACCTTGGCAACACCAAGAATCCAAAAAAGTCCAATAGCCAGTATAAAAAAACCTTCATGGCCAGTATAGATGTTATATAAAATAATTTAATTAATTTACATCAAGAAAAGAAACAGTTCGGATAGAAAACAGAATATGCAGTTACAGATGTTAAGACCACATAGGCTATATAGAGCATGTTTAACATGAGACTCTGGCACCACTAACTATAATAGCCCAAAACTGGAAAAGCAGTAGGTAACACAGTGATGAGGGGTCCCATGAGACATGACCGACCTGCCTGTCCCACCATTAACACCCTGAGTGAGCAGGAAAACAACAATTTAAAGGGCAGAGCAGGATCATAAATGCAAAACAGTCCAAAGTTTGGTAACTAGTGAAACACTGTGTTAATTTAAAGAGTTTGAAATGTTCTTGTAGATGATTCATGAATTACATCTTGGTGTGTCATCAGAAGGATGGTAAATGGGAATAAGGGAGTGAGTGACATGGGGGATGATGTGGGGAAAGTGTAGCGTACTGGGAAATGTAGTGTGGGTGTGACATGGCCATGACAGAGAGGAGGTAAAACATATTGGTAAACATCATATTAGTGTGGTGATTCCATAATTTTTGCCTACTGTAATAAGTTGGGTTTTTTTTAAATAAAAGCATTTGGTAAAGCATACATATGAAATGTATCTCTACTCATCTATACTTTTTCATACCTTTTTAATTTAATTCAGTGTTGTGGGGTGCCAAGATGGGAACCAACCCTAGACAAGGTGCCACACTATTCAATGTATATTAAAATGATAATGAATTTGTATGTTTTTTTACACAAATAAACGTTTAACCCTTAGTCCTGTTCACAGTGCTTTAGGTAACAAATATCAGCGAGCAGCCTGTTTAACTTATGGATGTACTTATATTCATTTACCGACCTCAATCTTTTAAGTGCAATTATATCAAATCCATCTATTTAATTTTTTACTTAATTACCTTATTATAATTTTTACTTAATTAACTTACCTGGTCAGGGTCGCAGAGTTGCTTGGAGCCCCTATATTAACCTCTCTTATCCTTAACATGATCAGGGGTGTCCGGAGCCTATCCAGGAAATCATAATGAAAGTGTATCCTGAGCAAGACACAGGTATGTTTGTATGGCCCATAAGGGGATGCTGTTGCAATCCCAGGGGATTAAAAAAAGAGGGTTTTTTTCATGGTTTAAAGGTAAATTGTTTTGTCTACTTACTGCAGTTTGATGACGTTGTTGACCATAACACTCTACATTTACATAATGTGGCAAAGATGCTTGCTCAGAACATATGACTGACAAACATGTGATACAAGTTAACAAGGTACAGTTCAAGAAATGGAAAGGTAATTACATTGCTTAATGCAGCTTAGCTGTCCTAGCCCTAGAACCTTCTGGTTAACAGCACTGTAGCTTTTCTGCTCTGCCATCACAGTCATAGTCATTTACAGTCCAGGCTTTAAGTAAGTATATGGAAAATGCATTGCCTCTGGACATATTCAAGGGTGATAATTAGTAATATTGAAATTGAAAACAAGCTTAAGAACATATCTAAAGACATGAAGATTAATTTACAATAAGAAATTCAAATTCAGGAGGGAGTGATACCATATGGCTCCAAAGGACTGACCTAGGTTTTCAGTTGCTATCTTATGTGTGGAGTTTTCTCTGCTACTCTGGTTTCCTTGCACCTTCATAAAACTTGCCAGTAGGTGGAATGGCTACTATTAATTATCTCTAGGTGTGAGTGAGTGAGTGTTGCCTGGTTTATCCAGGAGAGTCTTTGGAACCGTCATGACTGACCAGGACAAAGTGATTGCTGAAGCTCTTGCTGAAGCAATGAATCAATGCATTGACTGCTTATCTGCAGAAAATAACACAACTGTCTATGAAAAAAAACCATACATGTGGAAACACGTATGTGGCTAGTGCAAATTTGCAGATGTTCTAATTGTCTGTCTTGTCTGTAGAAACTGTAAGCTGTCCATAGCAAGTATTTTACATGCAGTAAAAACTTATTGCAACAGCAGTAAATATCTACTTTATCAAGCAATTTAACAGTAAAGCGAGCATTTCTTTAGAGATTGCTGCCAACAACAAATTTGATTTGTAGTTGTTTGTCCAGAAAGGAGAGTTTTGACAGTGAATTTCCGTTCACAAGCTGTTCCCCTGATGCACTATCAACTATGAAAAAAAAACGTTTAATCTCACTCCCAACATATTTGTGATATTGACTTGGTTTCAGCTGAGGTTTCAAATATTGGGTCTTTATTTAAGATTGCAGTAGTGGACTAAGGCTCTCTTTTCCACTCTAACGCAAGAGGCCTTGGTAGTATTGTTTGGAATTCCAGGCTTTCAAGTGCCCTGAAGAAAAAGCAATCCAGACTGTGAGTCTTTCTCCCTCTCTCTCTCTCTCTCTCTTTCTTGCTCACCCCCTTCTGGCCTTTATTACTTGCTATCCTTCTTGCCACTTACCTTTTCTTTTGGGAAATAAATACATAAGGTACAGAATTATACACAAAGCACAACACATTCATAGTAACATATGCATAATAATTCAAATGGGAAAGGGGATGGAAGCATTGCAAATTTACTGTGAAACTTGTAAGTTATAGAAACATTAAAATCCAATGCAGCAATTCAATAGCACAAATTCCATAAAGTGGGATTGGGCCTGTTGCAAAGAGTTGAGTAAAAATAAGAAGTCTGCTTACGCTGCTATGCTTTTTTACTTCCCAAAATAAATGTAGAATCTTGTGTTGTGATTCATTATACACTTCATATTGGAAATCTGCTGACCACCAAGTGTTTAGCTCACAGGTTTTCCTGCTTGGATGGTGGTTTAAGTTGGCATTGCTCCAACAGGTCAGAATAACATGCTACTAATAATTTACTTGAGTAGGGATTTATGCTGCTTAGCACATTTTCAAATTCCACAAGTCTTGATGAAAACATAAGTAGACATCTGTATATCAAAACCATGAACAGTAATATGAAATTGCTCCACCACTGTCATCATAAAAGCATTCACTCTTTTGGGCATTGGTGCTGGACATTAAGACCTGGGTTGTAGTCTACATTCCAGTTCATTCCAAGACTGTGGGATAGAAAGACATATTCCTCTCTGAACTTGGCAAATAATTTATTTGTGGTGCTCTAACTTGAAAGCACACAGTTTTTTATAATGCCACTGTATGGTGAAACTTGAGAGTTTTATATTGAAAAAAATACATTTAAATTTATTTATTGTTTATTACATTTACTTTGACTTTTATTTGATTGCAGACAGTATGAACCTGAGATATTTCATGTTATGTCTGGTCAACTTTGTTGCATTTTGTAAAAAAGCATCCACTCTTGAATATCAGGCCTGCAACGCATTGCAAAAAAAGATGGTTCATCCTGCAAACACATGCATGTGTGCAATAGTACAATATTGGGGACAGGTCAGGACCACAGGCAGGCCATGTGCAGTAATGTGTGCAACATGTGGTTTTGGATTGTCTTGTTGAAAAATGAATGGGCATCTTTGGAAAAGATGATGTCTTGAAGGCAGCATATGTTGCTCTAAAATCTCAATGTACTTTTCTGCATTAATGCTGCCATCACAGAAGTGTAAATGACCTTTGCCAAGGGCACTGACACAGCGTCATACCGTAACAGTTTAGATGATCCTTTCCGCTTTGTTCTGGAGCACACTGTGTTATTGTTTACTGTGTTTGAACAAAAAAGACGGAAAATACTGATTATTTTGACCACAATACACATTTCACCGTGTGATGGTACATCATCGACATCATGCCTCCAAGCTCAGAAAAGTTGCCGCTGCTTCTGGACATTGTTAATTCTTTTTTGCACAGTACAGTTTTAAGTGGCATTTGTGAATGTAACTGTAGTGTTTGACAAAGGTTTACCAAATCGATCATGTTTTTCTATTAGCTATTGCTGAATGGCAGTTCTTGATTAAACATATTGGGCATTCAGCTTGATCTTGCAACCTTTTTTGGAATGTGTTGCAAACCTGAAATGCATTAATAGATGTTTAATAACAAATAAAGGTCTAAGTTACATCATATTTCCATATAAAAGTAAAACATGTCTTTGCTGCTTAGAAAGAGTTTTTACTAGGTTTACAACATTTAACCATAACACCTTTAACTAGAGCTACTAACAATTGATGCAGCCTTAAAAGGCAATATCTAAACAGTTTAGGACATTGCAGTGATACAACTTAAACCCATCAACATACTGGTCAATAGTCCAGGATATTAACTGATATACCACCATTGACTAATTCACTGCTTCCATTGTAAACAATATGTTTTGCATTAGGACAGTGGAATGCTGCTCTACATACTGTTAGAGGTACTATAAATACTTGCATAAAGAATGGTTAAAAGTCCAATTGATAGTGTTTCTCTAGTGTGTAGATTATAACTTTTCAAAAGCAGTTTCCTGACTACACTACTTATACAAACATGGAAAATGTTTTAGGGTGATCAGTTTGTGGTTGCATCACTGGTGAAACACACTATAATCTAGATGATTACTAATTAATAAAACATCCATAATTTATGTATTTTCTATATGAAAACAATAGTAATTTATGTATTTATCATTAGCTTTATCATTAGGTTTATCTCTCTATGCTGACCATGGTGACCTGAACTGGCCACTCATCCAGTTTAATTGTAAGTTGTTCCCCATGTTTCTTTCTTGCAACAATTGCCTCGTTTAAAAAAAAGAGAGTAAATATTTCTTATTCTTCATGTCCATAGATCAATCAGAATTTATATATTTTAGATGTTTGTACCAGTCATAATTTGACATGCTAAAAAAGAGTAGCACTGGTGAACTACACACTACACACAGTAATCAGCTGTCCTCAGTTCACCTCTAAAGGCTTTGAGGTGTGTTTTACATCAAAATATCTATTTCCAGTGGTTTCTTAAATGGAAGAATGTAGAAACAACACAGGACTTTACCTAAAGCTGGCCCCCACATCAAACTAAGTAATCAGGCAAGAATAATCGGGACCTAGTAAGAGAGAGTTAGAGAGGATCTAGTGTTCATTCTAGCCGAAAGTCAGAAATTAGTGCAGCACTCCACCAATCTGTGCTTGATGGCATAATGTCCAGGCAGATTCCTTTCCCCATTAAATATATTTATTTATTTATTTGGCTTCTTTAATGTCGCTATCGGCATCAGTGGCCATGTAAGGGACACACACAAGGTTATATCTACAGTGCATCCGGAAAGTATTCACAGCGCTTTACTTTTTCCACATTTTGTTACGTTACAGCCTTATTCCAAAT
>JAVSBV010180533.1:0-13261 GCA_033117975.1 Parotocinclus spilosoma | reverse complement strand
TATAAACACACACACACACACACACACACACACACACACACACACACACACACAGACAGTGTATACACACACACACAGAGACAGTGTATATACACACACACACACACACAGTACACACACACAGTATACACACACACAGTATACACACACACACACACAGTATACACACACGTACATACCTGATGATGCGCTGAGCCGCGTACTGGTGGAGGCAGCGGAACTGGGCAGACATGTTAGCCAGGGCTGCTAAACAGTTTGTGTGCAGGTACTTATCCTGAAAGAGGAAGTGGTTAGATGTAAATGATCCGTTCTGATGGAGCATAAAGTAAACGTTATGTTTGTTCAGAACTGAATTCATCAGACTTTTAATAATCGACCTGGACAATAAAACATGTCTGGTAGAAGGAAGTATAGTTACTCATGAAATTTACATTTTGCCCAATCCCAAATGTAAACAGTGGGTTGCCAGTCTAAGCTGAATCACCCTGAATGTGTCCCTGAAAGCAGTTGGGTAATCAGATAATGGGAAAGTTCTGGGTTTACAAGACTATTCTAATTCTAATATTTAGAAATATTCATGCTTTGCAGCCAGACAACATTCAAACCAAAAAATTGTACTTTAATAATTGAATTACAAAATTCCTCATTTCCATAACCATATACTCCTTTTCAGAAAGCGTTTGCAGCATTTCAATCCAGAGCTGCCAGATATCGCAAGAGAAACAAGCACCAGGTCTATGGAAATAAGTCCTAAAGAAGCAAAGGCTCTTAAAATAAGCAGACCTGACAACCTTGTTTTACTTTACTAGCATCCATGCTTCGTTTTCGTGCATGCACAGACTGAGGGAAAACAACGGGCATGCATGCGGTAAGAGTTCGGATTCCTCAGCTCTCTTGACCGGATTCCTTGATCTGATTTCTTGGCCTTTATTTGAGACACCAGGACTCCCTGTGGGTCATTTTCAAGGCATGAATGGTTGTGGAGAGAAGGACAGCTATGTGTGAATCATCCCCATATTGCCTACGGTGCCCGTTTTGGGCTGAACCCAATGTGAGGTTCCCATGTAGCCCATCTGCCACAGGGCTTATCATACAGTGCATTCAGAGAGGTCTGACTGGTTGAAAATGAAACGACACTGAACTGAAGTCGGACCATTTTACTTTGACCTCTGTCAACAGCTAGCCATTTCCAGCCACAGGACTGCAGGATGTTTTTCGTTTTTCACACCATTCTCTGTAACTCTACACACTCTGATGTGTGACACTCCCGAGGGACAAGCAGCTTCTGAAATATCCAAACCACAAGGTCTTTCACCAACGAGCACACCACGTTCAGACTCAATTCGATCCCGCTATTCCGTTCACGCGTTTCCCGGACATTAAATGAAGCTCTTGACCAACGTCTGCCCGCTTTTGCTCCTTACAAAGGGAGGACATGAAATTATGACAACAAACATCACCCAGAAAATCTAATCCAACCCAAATAGGGCTGTACCAACACCAACATTATAAATACTAAACATATTATATTCAGAGAGCAGTGGTGGGTTAAGGGCCTTGCTCAGGGGCCCAACAGTGGCAACTGGGCAGAGGTGGGATTTGAACCCTGGACCATCAGGTCCAGTACCTTGACCGCTAGTCTGATGGCCAATCCCAAATTGAACAAGCCTAGGGCGACAGTGGCTAGGAAAAACACCCAAAACATTGTAATGAAAAAACCTTGGAAGGACCAAGTCTCAAAAGGGATCCGACACTCGTACACTCGTACACACTCGCACACACTCGTACACACTCGTACACACTCGCACACACTCGCACACACTCGCACACACTCGCACACACACGCACTCGTGTACACTCGTACACACACACTCGTACACACACACTCGTACACACACACTCGTGCACACACACACTCGTGCACACACACACTCGCACACACACACTCGCACACACACACTCGCACACACACACTCGCACACACACACTCGCACACACTCGCGCACTCGCTCGCTCACACACACGCTCGCTCACACACACGCTCGCTCACACACACGCTCGCTCGCACACACGCTCGCTCGCACACACGCTCGCTCGCACACACGCTCGCTCGCACACACGCTCGCTCACTCACAAGGTTACATCAAGGTTACTCAAGTCGATGCCAATTTAGTGTTACTGGTTTAAATAATTAACCTAATATGGAAACCCCACACAGACAGGACCCAGGATTGCTGTGAGGCGCCGGTGCGGGTTTCCCCCCCTCATTCGAAAGACAAGCGTTAGGTCAAATGGTCCCTCTAATTCGTCCCAGAAAGAATGGGATGAGTGTGTGTGCTTATGTTGCCCTGTTTAGGGTTTGTTCCCAACTTTTGCCCTGTACTACCATTTAGGCCCTGGGTTCACATAACACTAAACCCTGAAGGAAAAATAACACCAGTTTGAAAGCTTGTCAATTTAAAGACTAAAACATCCTTTTATGGTTGTAATACCTAACTATACTATGAGACAGTACCAGCAGACACAGAAAACAACAGACCGGGATGAGATATAGGCCCAGGGTGAGGCCTGGTGGGAACAAAAGCCCAATGAATGTGGGATGAAAATCAGGGATAGAGAGATAACGAGCTGTCTGAGAAGTATTTCGAACCGAGGTGATGGTGGAA
Organism: Parotocinclus spilosoma; assembly: GCA_033117975.1. NCBI lineage: Eukaryota > Metazoa > Chordata > Actinopteri > Siluriformes > Loricariidae > Parotocinclus > Parotocinclus spilosoma. Next base: position 10,595 of record JAVSBV010180533.1, on the reverse strand, counting down.
TACTGGTTTCTGGTTTGTATGCATTCTCTGGTGAGGTTAAGGTTTTTGCAGAACGCGTGTTTGCTCTTGGTTCAAAGGTCTAGGTTTACTGGGGGTTTTGTGCCCTACCGGGTCTGGCCCTGGCCCGGTCTGTGGCTTGTTCCTGTGGCCTGTGGCAATGCAAGCAGACTAGCGCCACCTCTGCACTATAGTGGGTGGATCTGTGTGACTTTGTGACTCTTTGCTTGTTTAGCCAGGCAGCTCTATTTTTTGTGTCTGGGAGACAGACGTCTAGATGCAGTCACCCAACCCAAACCCTAACCTCCACTGGGCAGATTGTACATTATCCAAACAATGGTTGCTAAAGCCAAAGCTAGAGACAGAAGGACAGAACCAGACGACACATGCAGCCAATGTTAGCTATAGATAGTCTTAAACATCAGTTATGCTTCCCCTTTGGGGAACAATTAGTAACCAAAATAGCTAGAGAACTTTTCAAAAGATGCAATCACAAAATTAGAGATTTTTTTTTGATTGATTACCCTGATTTTTGCAGTTTATCTAGATTTTTCTGCAGAAGGGCAATTTGCCCATATCTAAAGACCAATAGATGGTATATTTCTCAAATCTATGCTATGTACAAATAACTATGCACATTAGTGGATTAACAATTAAACATTTTGAGACTATTAGGATCAGCCAGTGCGTGTGCTCACAAGAGCCCTAATTCCAATATAGTAGATAAAATGCAGTTATGGGCATTTATGGCAAGTATTGGCAAGCATTTAGACATATTGTTTTTTCAGAAACAACTAATGTTATTATCTGGTAATAAATGCTGCTGTTAAGTGCAATTAAACTTTTGTTATTTTTTATTTGAAAACGCAAGACAGTGAACTCAGGAACGGTGCGTTTACAGCTTAAATGTTCGTTTAAGTTCAGCAATTTCGTGTCTCATTTCTTATTATTAGTTTTAGCAATTTCCAAAAATGCCATAATATAGCTGCCATCAGTCACCCCGCTCTCTCAATAACAGCTTCGGCCATAAAAAACCCATAACAGGCAACCAGTAATGTACATTATATGCAGTTAGTGAGCTGGTACAAGCTTGTCTCATGTCTAATGACATAAATTGAATGATAAGTAGTTAAATAAAAAATTATTGCTAGTTGAAAAAGAAATACGAGACACTAAATGTTAAGTAAGGAGTTTCTGTTTTGACAGATGGTGAGGGTCGGTAGAATTTGGTAAAATTGTGTTCTGGAATTCAATGGTCACAGGCTAAAGTGCCAATTCATAAATCTACTGCAAGTTAACTTAACTTTTAAAAAATCTTATACTGTTCTAACTGGTGACTGAGGAAACTATGAGGCTTTAAGGCTGCTCCCATACTTCCAATGCTTTTTTCATGGAAAATTACTGCCTACTTGTGTTAATTTCACTGTTGTCCTGTAGGACTTGTCTGCTAAAATAGCTTTTCTAAAGGGAATAAGGAATGTGTCTGTGCTGTGACAGCTGCTTGGCTGCACATAATTAGGGATGTGTGTGTATCAGCGGTGGCTGGTGGATTTTAAAATAGAAGAAACAAATATTCATATATGATCATTCTGCATAACATTCTGCATTTTATTTTTGTAAATTGTAAATTAATTGTAAGGTTTAATAACATTGATACAATGAAGTTTGATATGTCAGTCAATTCTGATTTATTGACTGAACGCTGGATCTGAGATTAAAAAAATCATTATAAAAAGAATTGTGTGTATGCGGCATGTATGCTGTCCAGTAAATGCTGAGATGTTCTATTTTGTGAAGACAGAAGCCTGACTGAGTATGGCTCTAAATGACGTGTCATAAGGCGTTTGTCCAATGAGCATTAGCCAAAGACACATGATAAACATTTAACTGCACATTTTTATGTGGGGTAAGCCAAACTTCAGTATTAATCTTAAAGTTAATCATGTGTGTGTGTGCGTGTGTGTGTGTGTGTGTGTGTGCGCATGAGGGTGCGTGTGTGTAGTTCAGTCCAAATTTTAAACCAGTGATGTGTAAAGTAGCAGCAATAAAATTGTACAAAACCAAATCAGGACGTCTCCAGCCTTAAAAGTAAGGTGTCTTAAAATTGTGAACTTTAGAGCCTTACTTAAGTATATTTGTAGGTGTATCATTAATTTCCTTGACTAATCATTATGTCAATGAAAGGTCCACACAAACAGAATGAGACAAACGTGTTTGTGTGTGTGTGTTAGGGGTAAATCAATAGGTGCACGTGTATCCACAAGGACGGAAACATCTGATTTTTTTTACATTATGGGACATTTTGCTGGTCCTCACAAGGATAACAGTTTTTTGCAGACATTTTCTTTTAAAAACAAACAAAAGAGTCAAAAGCTACAGTACTAATTATGTCAATCTAAATTCCCCACCAGGTTAGAGAGACAAATATCTGTGTGCGTGTGCGTGTGCGTGTGTGTGTGTGTGTGTGTGTGTGTGTGTGTGTATGTGTGTGTGTGTATGTGTGGGTGTGTGTGTGTGTACCTTGTCTTCCTATACTTATCAGGACCAAAGTCCTCAAAATGATATGAAATAACTGGCAATTTTGCCTCAAGGATGCCGTTTTGTTGGTCCTCTTCTTTGCCATTTTAAGGCATTTATGGCAAAATGGCAACTTTAATTTGCAAAACAAACAACCTAAAACATTTTCTTTAGGTTACTGTTGCTAACAAGTAAGGATTAGGTGCAGTATTACGTTGCTACACTAATTATAATGTAAATGGAAAATCCTTACAAGCATAGCAAGCTAAATGTGTGTGGGTGTTTGTGGGGTTCTGTGTGTGTGTGTCTGTGTGTGTGTCTGTGTGTGTGTACTACAGAATTTCTTTAAAGACAACAGTCCATTTGCCAATTCTCATTAATTGAGCAACTTGCATTAAATTAAAAACTAGGGATAATACAGGGTAGGTGTTTTTGGAGTGGCTCTGGACACATGGAAGTATATAATGTAGAGAAAATTACAGAGTTAAAGCAGTTAGATCAAGAGGATGTCTGTCTATGTGTGGGAACAGTTTGATTCCTCTAGACAGTTGGGTAAATATAGCATTCGGATAACCACACCCTCAACCCACAGCTCTTTACAAGACATTCAGGAATTCACAGCAAAGTGTTATTCTGCTTCACCAGCCACCGCCAGTTAGAATCCTGTGCTAAAACTTCAAGGTAAAGTAAAGGTAAACATTACACACACCAAGGTAGGGCCTTAAATATTTAAGCAAGAAAACTGAGTTCTCTCTACAAATGATCAATAAGATCTCTGTGCTGTCCTAGGCTGTATAAATGGGAGGAAAAGTAAATAAATGGACCACCTACATCCAGCCAGTTAGAACTGCAGGCATATGTACTTCTAAACTGTCAATTACTTCGCCTTTCAATTCAAGAAGCTCCTCCTCTTGCCCTATGCGTTCATGTGCAAGCTTGGGGTTTGGGAAGTGACATGGGAAGGACCACTGAATGGATGCACTTTATTTGTTTGTACAGCCACCGTGGGTTACTTCCACCTCGAAACTTCCACCAAAATCACAGACGGGCCGATTGTAAAATAGATTTCAGTAAAGCTGTTGCGGTACAAAACATGGAACACAAAATAGGCTTGAACTTATTCGAAATTAATTAAGATTCTTGTCTGAAGAACTTCTGTGACAGCGATCTCATCAGGGCGCAAATTAATTTAAGAGGAACCACATGCATGCACTTATACAGATGGTTATATAATTACAATCTAGCTAATCTTCTATTACAACATTATTATTTATAATGAATTACATTCATTAACTTGATGGTGAATTAAGTAAACTCAACGACAGTTGCAGTCGGTTTGTTGGTGCAATGGGTTCCTGCTTTTTTTCCTGACAGAGACACTGATTTAACAGTGAAATTAAAGATGTCAGACTGACAAGGTACTACCAAAATACATTTTTAAACCAAGAACTAATCTGACCTGCTGCACTGCTTTCAGCATCTATTGTAATACACTTTTAATTTAATCTTGTTCACCTTCCAACCTAAGTACAGTGTGAAGTCCCTCAGCACATGTAAAGGTCGCTTCACACCAATGCAATTTCTTCTAAATTAATTCGAGCTTGTATATAATGATGTTATCTTCTGCACCAAACTCGTTATCTGGAACTGTGAAAACGCTGCGTTATTTTATTCTGCCTCATTTTGCTTGCCCAACACCATCTGTTAGTCCCCCGCAGCCTTGTAGCCACAGAGCCATTTCAATTTGCTTATAAACTGTTGGTGTTCATGTTAAGTTTCAGCTTTTGTATGAGATGGTAAAACTTTCGGTGCATCTTTCTTTTCTCCAAAATCAGACGTACACAACATCGGCAGCCTAAACACTGCTAACTTCTAGTTCTAAAGTTATAGTTCTATAAACTAAAGTTATAAAACTATAAACTATAAACTATATAGACGGTGGTTATTTTAGGTATTAAGCTCTCGTGTATTATGGTGGGTTGGTGTGGGGTAACATTATTAATTGTTTATTTTCACTAATTGAGACTGTACTATTGACAAATATTTAATTGTATATAGTGTGTTTTTTTGTATATATATATATATATATATATATATATATGTGTGTGTGTGTGTGTGTGTGTGTGTGTGTATGTATTAGTCGATTTCGGTTAATGGGACCACATCGGGACGCGACCGTTTTGGTCCTAATAACCGGCTACTCCGATTAAACGAACATGCCCTATGTTACAACACGGGACGTGCCATGTAACATAATAAATGTTTACTAAACCTTTATTGTGCGATTTACACGTATAGCGAACGTATATTCAGTGTGATCCGATGAGCTTTTGCTGTGGCTAAGTGGCGACTTATGGCTTCTTTTTTTGTAGTAAATGGAAATATTAGGCAAAGACCTGTCAGTGGCAGTAGAGGGCTTGGGAGAAACTCAGGAGTTTTTCGGGTAGTCATGTCAGAGACGAAGAGTTTCTTCACGGATATTACATACTGTACACGTTCTTTGGTTTAAGCGGAATTTTGGTCCAAATAAGCGAATAACATTACATGTATATAATTTGTATAATTATAAAATTTGTTTCGGTACTTTAGGATTTGGTCCGAATAAGCGGCTGGTCCTATTAACCAGAATCGACTGTATGTATTGTAAATGTCCTGTTACTTTTTGAACTTATGTACATCACTTTGGTGGCAAAGAAAAACTCTGTTAACGTTAGAAGAAAACAAAGACTATTTTACCTTATTAATAGTTTAAATACGCAGAAGCCAAATTTAAATATTTTTAAGAGAGAACATACTGTATTTTAAGAAACTATAGCAATATATATTGAGACTAGTATATATTTTTATATTGATTGATTATAATAAATACAATAGAATGTAAGACAACAGAACACAATGAACATAAAATATCAGGTAAACTTCCTCATCACTACTTCATCACTTACAGCTTGGGCCAGCTACTAGATCTAGTGTACTACTCTACACTAGATCTACTCTAATGACTGAAAATGCAAAAAATTAAGACAATTTGTTAAATTAAGACAATTAATAACAATTGAGAGAAAAATCTAGTCAAACAAGATTTGTTGGAATATGGCTGTGAACACAAATAGTCTCCTTGCTTTACTGGCTTGAACAATTTCTGGCATGTCTACATAAAAAACTCGGCTTGTGCAATCTTGTATTGGTTTTGTATAAATAAGGGCATTTTATACAAAATTTGCATTACTGAGAAAACCCAGATTACACGCAGACTTCCATAACGCACACACTCACCAGTTTCTCCATTTCTTGCTCTCTTATCCTCTCCTCCCTTTGCCAGCGATGGTACTCTAGAAGTTCATCCTCATTGTCACTGATCTCAGAGATGCTGTTCTTGCGCTCCCGTGCCCGTGGTTGAATGGACTGAGGCTCCCTGGAGCTCTTCCTCTGAGTGCGGGGACTAGTGAGCGGAGAAACCCCTATCTGGCTGGTCAGAGCCGGGCTCTGAGTAGCTCCAACACTTCCCTTTTGCCTTCCTCCTCTTCCCCCAGTTTGGTCCTTCAGACGAGCAGACACAGGAGATGGACTTCTGGCACGCAGCCCCCTTGTTTCAGCTCCCTCAGCCCCTATTTTTATTCGTCTGTTAAGACGAGGGCTCTCTGGTACACCCTTACCTGACTGGCCGCGAGTACTAACTGACACACCAGGTAAAGTTCCAGGTTGTCCTTGCAGCCCTCGGCGTTGTGTGGAGGGGCTAAGAGGGGGACGTTCTCGGACTGGGGTGCCGTTGGAAGGTTCTAGGGCTCGGCGAGAGGACTGGGGGCTACCTGGGGGAAACAGTGAGCATGACTTTGACTGAACACCTTGGGAAGTCTCCTGTTGAGTGGAGCCCCCGCTCGATCTAGGACTAGAAGAGGCAGGAGAGGAGGAAATTATACACCTTGAACCACTCTGCCTGCCTGCATCTCCAGGACCCATGGCAGCCAGAGAGGAACCAAGGACTTCTTTGGCATGTACGTCCTGAATTTGGCCACGACGGTTGGCTGTGGGACTTTGTGGAGTGTCTGTTAATGCTCTTTTAGGAAAACGTGGACTTTCGAGTACCGTTTGCACCCCACTACTAGTGCCATTCTGAGGTAGTGAATGCCGTGGCTGAGGGATGGGGGGGTAGGCCGCGTTATGGTAGGATGGTAAACGTGTACTCTGACTGCTGCTGACTGAGGGAGATGAAATAGGAGAAAAAGGAGGAGTGGAGTTTTCATAGCTAGACCCCACTGACATGGTTCCAGGGCTGGCTGGAGAAGAGAGGAGGTAGCCCCCACTTCCGTTGAGTATTGGGGAAAGAGACAACGGTGGGATAGGGTGCTCGGAACGTTTTCCAGTCTCAGAAGTAGAGACTTGTGAGTCTTTCATAGTCAGTGAGTTCATGATGTCCTGAAGGTCCTTTTCTATAGAACGGGCCAGGGTGGTCTGTCCTGGACGAACCCTCTCATGCTGAGCAGGCTGGTGGTTCCCATTGAGCAGTCCATGAGGTTCTATAAAAATGAAAATTTTAATTTAATTCATCTCTCTATTTTAATCATTTTAACCCATGTCCAGTGCTCAGTGCTAGTATGTTTGACATCTTCCTTCCGAATAAAGGCTGTAGTTCAGTACTTTTTCCCCTCGAGTCCTACATAAAAGTGAAGTCACACAGGGGGATGAAATAAGCTTGGCTTGTATGTTTGTATGTGCCTCGCTCAGCGTTACATTGGCATGAGCCCCATACGACTTTCCCTATTTTAGACACATTTTGTGTCCCATCATACCAGGAAAGAGGCACCACTGAGACTCTAACACAAGTCTCTGTTCAAAGCCATGTATTAAGTCTAAGTGTAGGGAGTTGCTGCCATGTGATTAGTTATCAGATAATAACAAGCAGTTGAACGGGTGTACCTAATAAATTGGACAGTGAATACATCTATCATATGTACACTTTACGTCTTTGGTAAGTACTACTAAACACTTAGCCAAGTTTAAATCACAATACTTAAACAAATACTTATACACTGCTCAGCGTACTAACCAACATTTTGCCCCATTTTTACCCTCACAACCAAGTAAGTCAGTACATGTGTGCACAAGAACCAATAAAGATATACTATTACAGTCGCTTATTTCTTTTAGGCCACATATATATTTTAAGCAGCTGGGTGTGGTGTGTCATAAACCCACCCTTGGTACAAAGGTCAAAGCAGGCAGAGAAGAATGGCGTCTGAATTACAGCATGACTCACCGCTCCTTACACTCCCCCAACCGCTCCTTCCCATGACCCACTAACGCCAACACAGTTACAAACTATGACACACCATCGCTACAATATTAAGGCTACAAAATTAAAGCCTATTTATTATTCATCAGGCTATTTGTTTTTTCTAAATTACAATCAAATCTATCTTTCAAATAGAGTAGTCATTTAGATTTGAATTATATTTGTGATATTCAATAAACTTGAAATATTTGATGGCTTAATTGTGTTTTGAACTGGTGAAATGTATAGTTGGGGAAAAACAGTTAAAAATGACAATTTACGGTCTGCAGATTAAAAAACTCAGATCAAACGATTCAAAAAACGATTCTTCTTGGCCTAAATTTCTGAGTTCTAAACCAGATAGACAGGAATTTTTATTCGAAAGTTTCATAAATCTGTAAATCCTGAGTTATAGGACAAATTTAAAACACAAAAAAGCATAGTTAACATTCAGATTTATGAATTACACCATCAAATACTTCAAAGTAATTAAATGTACTATAAATATAATTCAAATTCACATATTTCAGATAGCACCATAGTAATTAAGGTGAGCAGCTGAGACTTACTAGTCATGCTGGAAAACCCTAAAGTGGAAGAATCCAAATCTGAGGTCTAAACCACCTGTCTCCACAATGCTTATACCCTTCATTATTTACTAATCATACAAACACATTTTTGTTTTAGACTTGACGCAGATACCGAAGGCCAGCACTCAGCCACACACAGATTGGCATGTTGCTGCTAACAAAACAAAGTAACACACATCTTCACTTTCAGCCAGCACCTGTCAGGTCATGCCCTCAACACCTTCATCACGGTCATCGTGACATCACATTTGCACAACGTGGAATTTACCCCATGATGGTCAACGCCAAAGTCTGCTAAGGGGCTTTCCACAGACTGCACATCCACAGAGAAAGCCCCTAAGCGAATTCAAAGGCTTATTCATTCAAGTGGAGCTCTCTATCTCCTTATAGTCTCACTTCCTGTTCATTTACTGCTGTTGATAAAGCCCTACTTAAATCAGTAGTGCATTCAATGAGCTGGAGAAACAGTAATATTCCAAATAATACAGGAATTATAAATCAATATTGTGTTGATTTAAGCATTTTCAGCATTTTTCAATCATCTAAATGGAGCCTTTGAGTAAATCTCTTCAGTATTTAATGATCAAAGCCTTTCTGAGTGCATGGCAACACAGCACCCGACAACTATTTTCCTGAAGCCTAAGCTTACATCATCATACTATGTCAGAGCACATTATGTAGAACTTCAGAGGAATCGTAAATAGATCACTGTGCATAACATTAGTTAATCAGTAACCGTATTAAAGACTGTGAATTAGAAGCTGCACCTGTATGCCCTTTGTAGGTGCTGATGGGTCCAGAATTTCCTTCTGGCAACATGCTCTTCATCCTGAGAGCCTCCTCTGGGTGGTTGAAGCGGAAAAAGGCAGACTGGCCAAAACAAAGCATGCACCCTGCAACACAAAGAAAGAATTAAGAAAGGCGAATAAAGGGAACAATGACTTAAATTGACCTTCACCCTGTGTGTGTTCCTGTACAGACTGTTATTTAACTGACAGTCAGATCCAGAGAGTGTGAGTGAATTACTTTCTCCTCTAAAGGCCATTTAGTCATGCATTCATATCAGAGAAGCGTGCACCTGCATTACTTTCGGGGTGAAGTTGAGTTGTGTGGAATTGCATTGTTTGAGGCCTTCACACACAGCCAAAGTCGGACTGAAAGCCAAGTGAGGTTAGATAAAGGTTAATTGGAAACATCTCTGTCAGAGGCATGGTGCTTTGGAAACACAGCAGATGTGGCATTGTTATGACTGTGTGAGTACGAGTGCTTGTGTATGGGACTACAACAATAGCTAATCGAAAAAGGAGAACGCACACAATCCTCAAATGAGACTTGCTGTTACGCTGGAACATGAGCTACACACAGATGTCTGTTTGGTATGATGTACATTGTTGAGTTGGATTATTTGTTTTATGCTCGTTTATTATGCCATCTATTACAATTGTATTTTGTTCAAAAGCAGAGTTTTTAGTCAATACTTTTTAGACGAGAAAAGCACACATTATTGGAATTTGTTATCCATCTAAAATTAAAAAACACATTTCACCTAAATGTCTGTTATTTTATGGCGAAGCTACAATAGAGCATTTTGTTTACAATTGTAAACAATTTGAATATATTTTAATACTAAACTAAATATTTTAATTTAAAACTAAACTAAAGATTTCCTCTTTAAATACTTACACAAAAAAATGTGCTTTGCTCTGCATAGTTCACACTTCAGAAATAAAAAGGAAATGTCTTTTATTCGACAAATAACTGATAGCTGTGAGAAAACTGAATTGTGACCCTGTTAACATGAATAGTATCGAATCGTGACAAGGCTGTATCGGGACGTCCCTAAATCTCAGCACCACAAAACAACCTGAAAACAAACTGATTTATCCATCTTCTTACTTACTTCACAATCCACAAAGTGGATGGGGTTGTGGTGTGTTATGATGTGTGTGTTGATGTATGGTCTTATCCAAATGTTTGGATACTGCTCATCAAACTATACTGCTCAAAAAAATTAGGGGAACTTAAAAATGTTATATCCCATAATGGAATATCCCCTATTTATGTGTACATTCTTGACTCATTTTCTAAATAAATTGAAGGTCAAAGAGCTTAAATATTTTCATTTAGGCAACACTATTACCCACTAGGGCTGCCACGATTAGTCGACTAGTCATGATTATGTCGACTATTAAAATAGTCGACGACTAATTGAATAGTCG
>JAVSBV010180522.1:0-13262 GCA_033117975.1 Parotocinclus spilosoma | reverse complement strand
TGGGACCAACATGTCAGAGATGTACTTTGGTGTTAGGCCATGGAGAGACTTATACACCAGTAGAGCTATTTTAAAGTATATTCTCTGAGCCACAGGAACCCAGTGTAGAGACCTGAGTACAGGACTACAAATATGGTCTACAAAGTACTATTTGATACAATTAAACCTTTATTTCATACCACTATTACAATATGCGATGTGGCAAAGAAGAGTGAACACCAAGTGACCTGTTTAAAAGGAACATTTCGATTTTTGCGCCTCAATAATAACTAGCAGGGCAAAACAAGCTAAATTAAACAAAGAGCTCTCGTCTATAACTAATTTTAGAAACAACAAAAACAATTGGGAAAAGTTCTGAAAGTTTCAAGTACTGTGGCCAAAATCATCAAAGGTTACAATTATACTGGTTTTCAGGTTGATCATCTCAGTAGTGGATTACTTCTGCTGCAGATGGCAAGCATATAGTAGTCATTAGTCTAAGGAATAGGCATTTAACAGCACCAATGATTACAGTTTCTAATTTTAGAAGAAATCAACCAGCATCAATTGTTTGAGTTGGAAGAAATGGCTCGAAAAGGCCTTTTCTCAGGGACAAGAAGAAAAGATTGGTTTGGGTAAAAGAACCCAGCCAGTTTATGTTTCAACAATAAAAATCAGTTAAGCTCAAATTTAAAGGTTTTCAATACTATGGGCTGGAACCTATACTGACCTTAATTAATAGGTATATGGCCAGATATATTCAATATGCATGACACCATTTCATAGCAGGTAACGTAACAAAATGTGGAAAAAGTGAAGCAGGTAGTTTTTCATCTAAAGCACCATACTCCATGGTAATAAACTTCCTGTTTTTATTACCAAAAAGGCTGAGGCATGTAAAAATTATGAATGAACTCATTACAGGGAAACTTTTTTGTTCAAGGAAATGAAGCTAGCAAACAGGAAATCTGGAATTATATCGCAATTCTGCATTGCATTAGAATAGCAGACCTATTTAATTTTGTATAATAATTTCATGCTGGCTAATATGTTATAGTCAACTAAATTGGAATAATGTGGATAAACATAAAATGATATAATCCTATAATCTGTAATATGAATATTTTACTATACTATAATACAGTATATACTATTTGGGATGGGATTAAACGTACAGTCGCAGCCAACTCTTGTTCACTTGATGACTAGTATACTATATAGTATATAGTATAATCCTAATATTTTCAAAATATTAAAGCCTTGATCTTAGAATAGCAAGCAGACCACTGTAAGTATGTAATCGCATCAGTGCAGTACAGTGGAACAGAGTGATGAGAGAGATGGGCAACTTTAGAATTTCCCAAGACTGCTAAAAATTCCACAGTTGTAAGCTTGATTTTACGTTTTAATTACATTTAGTAATTTGGAAGACATGCAAAGAGATAACCTAATAGTGTACAATTCACATAAATGAAGTAAGGACCTTGCTCAAAGGCCTAAAAGTGACAGCTTGGCAGAGCTGGAAATTGAACCAAGGCAATCAGTTGAATAGTCCATGATGTTATTCTCTGTCCCCTAATGAAATATTCCCTAATTTTTGTGAGCAGTGTGTTATTGAAGGTTCCATTTTTTTCAGGCAAGTTGATATGGGCAATACTTCACCGCATAAAAGCTTCTGACACCAATTTCATGGTTTCACACTGTGCTTTCATGGCAATTTCACACCAGCAATTTAACATTCCCATTAGACAAGAGAAAAGACTGTGACGGTGTCAGAGTTGACTTAAATCACTCTTCCGCCTCCAACTGTATTTTACCCCAGCAACAAGGCATGTGATGGCGTGGGTGTGATACGCAGTAGGCCTTTCCCTGTTGGCTGGACAACCAGTAGACTGTGTGTTTGTGTGTTTGTGTGTGTGTGTGTGTGTGTGTGTGTGTGTCATTTACCAAGACATCATATTTGAATTGTGTTGGTACCATACTGGCCCCTAAAAACTGTGCTTTTTCATAACAGCATAAGATAAAATGAGGGTAAAATAAGTATGTTCAGCAAATTGCATATAAGCCTCAGCATTCATCGAATGTACGTTTAACATTTTAATACTTCCTTGCATATGAATAATTGATATTTCCCCTCTACATTTCTTAAAACATGAACAGAGCACCAATCCATCATAGAGTTGTAAAGGGGTCACTGTTGCAGCATGGGGCGAGGTTTTTGTGAGCCTTTGCAAAAAGTCCACAACGCAGCACGTAACGTGTTCTGTGGCTTTTGACTCATTGTCACACGGCTTACAAAATTAGGGGATATTTCATTTCTAATTTTTGTGAGCTGTGTGAATACGAAGAGAATATGAATACGAAGAGGATCCCACAAGAACTGCTGGACAATCTGATCCTACCCATGCCCCATCACTGTCAGTGTGATTTGGCAGTCTTGGGTGACCATACACCCTACTGAACAGTCAGCGTGGCACTTTCATCCAGCATTGCTAAATACATCACATACTTTAGTGTTTGGACAATGCCCAGTTTACATAACGTGCAATTTCACAGAATTTATAACGTACGTTCAGCAATACATAGGTGGATAACGTAACAAATACTTGTGACTAGTCTCAGTACCACAAATTCTGCAGGCTTGACAAATGCCTTTTAAGTAGTTAATAAATCGGATACATTTGAGGCAGAAAGATTAAGACTAATAATCTACGCTTGAGGTGATATGACTGTTTGAATAGGCATGACACTTCAGTTTGCTGACTCTGATTATTCCTGCTGACGGCAGCAGCTGGGTTTGCCCTTGTCCTGCCCCAGCAATAAAACCAGCAGTAAGAGAGTATAGAGACACACACTACTCCACTGCTGCTACTCAGAATTAGCCATCTGCCCCTGGAAATCCTGAGGCTTTCTGGAGCAAACAAAGGCCTCAGTATTTCACTTTAAATCATTCAAAAGTGCAGGAACAACAGCTTTTCTGCTCATTACTGTACAAACATTCACTGCATAAATAAGGTTGCATCACACACACCATGACACATTTCTTCTATCAGCACTGAATGTCAGATTGTGTTGGTATGTTACAGCTGTCCTTGTTGTGTGTAATGAGTCTTGGGCTCAAGAGGTATTCTTACTGTTCTGGCAGTGGATGCCTTCAAAGCCTTTTTGGCACTTGCACACATATCCACCAAAGTTGTCTCCTCTGCTCGCCTCACAGATGCCATCATTTTTGCAGGGGTTTGGATGACAAGGCCCTGTGAATGTAGGTCGAACATGGACAAGAACAGATTATTTAGACAGTAAAGCAAGAACAACTCAGTCTTAACATAAGGGTGGATTACGTCATTTTCTGTTTAACCTGTAAAGCATACCTTCCAAAGTAACCTAAGAGTAGCTTTCTTGTACCAAAATGTAATTGTCAAATGCGTTACCAGTCTCTTTTTCACTGCAGTAATCTCCCATGAAGCCATCTGTACAGATACAGATAAATCGATCCTTCTCATGTCCTTTCACACATGTCCCTCCATTCTGGCACACATTTACATCACATTTTTCACCTGTGAAAGAGAAAGCATTGGGATGCTATTTATCGACAGAAAAAAACCCAATAAGTAACATTTTATACAAAGGATTTTTACTGTACTCGAGTGACCAGTATAATGTATTGACAAGCCATAGTTCATATGGTAATTAACACCTAATCGAAGCTAAAAGAACTTTCCATTTACTAAAAAAGAGAAGCGAGGCAAGATCAGCTCTAGATTCCATCGTAATTACAACCAAAACTAAGGCTAAGCACTTCCCTTTTAGAAATAAAAAGAGATGTGGGATAAACACTTAACACCACAATGCATCCCAATGTTTAAAACAAAATTGCTGTAAGCGTCTGCCAGCACAGGTCCAGAGAGCTGACGAGGATGAATCATGGCACGAGTGCTGGACGTTTCCACACAGAGAACTGTATTGTGGCCATTGGTCAGCTGGTTAGTCAAGTCCAGGCATGTTGTTAGGTAACAACAAAACCTAAAACAATGCTTTCCAATAAAAACATGTTTTATTTTAGCTTTCACATGCTAATGACATATCCAGTCATTCCCATAATTATTTACAATTACATCTGATTACTTTCCCATTTCAATAGTGTGCTAATTTCAATATTCTGTTAAAACCCACTTTTTTTTATCTGATGCTGGTTAGAACAGGTCACAGTCCTAAACATAACCACATATGCACAAGAACAAACTAGCACAGTGGCTCATGCAGTGCCAAGATGGTCCTGGGTTCGATCCCAGGTGCAGAGACCTGGTTCATTTCTGTGTCGTCTGCATTATCCACAGGAATTGTGGGTGATCGGATTTCCTCCCACAGTCGAAAGACATTAGATTCACTGATCACACTAAATTGTCCTTACCTGTGTGTATACAATATAATATAATATTAAATATATATACACACACACACACACACACACAAAAAATATAAATACATTTTGGCATACCAGTAATTATTCTTTTTTCATCTGTTTTATGTACAAGGGCTTGCAGTGCAACTGTGGTTCTGACTATTGCTTTTATCTTTAGTAATACGCAAAGACATTTAGAAGTTATGAAGATATGAAGTTTAATCATGGTAAATTCTATCCTTACTGCCATAAACCCAAAGTACACAGCTCATAAAATTTAGGGGACATTTCATATTGAAATATCTACTGACTTGGTGAGCAGTGTAGTAGCTGTTTCACTGAGAAAAAGTATTTAGAAGCCTTTTTGTCGTTCCATACGTGGCCTTCAAAGGGTAATCAGCTCTGATGGAATGATACGACCTTGGAAAGCATAAACCCACTTGCCTGATCCCAGTGTCTTGCTTATTTATCACATTCATGAAATGCATCTCTACACCAGACAGCAAAGATTACATTCCTATCTTTAAACAGCTTGTACAACTGACAGAACTATGATCTTAAAGTAAATCCACAACATAACAGTGCTTGAAAATTTATGAAGCCTTAGGAAGATTTTTCCTTTATAAACACAATTTTCACACAGTTCATGAAAGTATTTTAAGGATTCTGGTTTTGTGTATGGGTGACACCCATTCAGAGCGTTTTGGTTTAAACGAGAAACTATAATACTGTTGCACAAGAACCATATCTCATCTATGAAACAAGGTAGAGATTCTGAATGTTATTATATATACACACAGTGAAAATAAGAATTTAATGCACCCACCTACAAAGAATGGAGGGGTCTGTAATTTTTATCGTAGGTACACTTCAACTGTGAGAGACAGAATACTTAGGTCATGCAATAAAATGTAAATTAATTATTTAAAAATCATAATGTGATTTCTGTTTTTTTTTATTTTAGATTCTGTCTCAGCCAGTTAAAAAGTGTACATTCAATAAAAAATTACAGACCTCTCCATTCTCATGTATCAAATACTTAACTTTCCCCACTGTATGTACAATTATACATTCTAAAAGGAAGATACCAAGTCTTCTGTCTGTGGTTTTAATTTCAAGAGAACATGGGTCATGCAGAAAGACAAAAGTTCTTAGCACACACATTGTTCTTAAAAAAGGATGGTTAAGAACAATAAAAAGGATGTTCTCTTAGGGTCAAGTCAAAGTCCCACCCATATCCCATGATTTCACTTGCTTTGTACAAAAACATTGGCTAAC
The DNA here is from genome assembly GCA_033117975.1 of Parotocinclus spilosoma. Lineage (NCBI taxonomy): Eukaryota > Metazoa > Chordata > Actinopteri > Siluriformes > Loricariidae > Parotocinclus > Parotocinclus spilosoma. The sequence continues at coordinate 7,603 of JAVSBV010180522.1, read as the reverse complement.
CCCCGCCCCCAAATTCATATGACATTATTTACAGTACAGTGTGGTCACCAGGCAATGGAAGGAAAAGTTCACATATATTTATCACTTGAAGACATAATAATAATAATAATAATAATAATAATAATAATAATAATAATAATAATAACAATAATAATAATAGTAGTAGTATTGTAATATAATAGTAATAATAGTAATATTGGCTCATTTTCTCTGTAACAAATGACCAGGCATAATATTTTTGTCACACCTGCTTATTTGGGTTCACTTTATCTACCGGTATTTGTAGGAGTGCAATTGTGATCATGTTTCAGTTCACATTTATGCAGAAATTCACAAACTTTCCAGGGCTCACTGGATCTCAGTCATTAGAGTTAAAAAAAACTCTACAACTTCTGTGAAAGGGATTGAAAAAGAACACCAAGATAAGAACAGAAACCTCCCCCACATTTTTAAACAAATTCTTCTTTCGAAATGATGACCTTTTCTTGTGGTCAAATGCAGTACATCAGGGAGCTAAATACTGTACTTATTCAACTTATCTGCTTATTTTTAAGTAAAATGATTTTTTTCATAAAATGGAAAAACCTAATTATGTCTTTAACCTTTCACTTACTTATTTATCAGATGTCCTTAACCAGGGCGATTTCCAAGTAACAATTTTACAAGCAAAGCAATATCTGTGTGTGACTGAGGCTTCCTGGTTGTGGGCTAGCAAACGTCACCACTTGAGAGCCCAAAACGTAACATACCTTGATGTATTCAGAAGTGCAAACAATCAGTCACTTTTTACCTACAAGGTCACGATAAAGTGTTACATTCATATACTTGATTTGACTGATTATTGTGTAATATAAAAACACTATTTTATTGTATGATATTGCTTTATGCATCCTTGGGGGGGGGACTGTTGTGACCTAGTGGTTAAGGTAGTGGACTATGGACCAGAAGGTCCAGGGTTCAAATCCCACCTCTCCCACATTGGCAGCTAGCCTTAGCATATCAAACTTTGTAAGTACTTCATAAAAGAAAAAATCTGTTTTTGTTTTTTTTCAGACAACTAGTTGACTAGTCTATCCAACCCCTACCGTATGGTGTTCAGGTGGTACAGTAGCAATTTGCTTTCCTATTTTTTTACCATGTTAATTCTTCACTTGCTTACTATGAGATCAAAAGCCAACTGCACTAGCAATAATGAACACACAACTGTACAATCAGTTCAGTGAGGTGGAACATGTGATTGATCTGCATGCAGTCAAACCGGTCTTCATGTCATTGGCAGTTAGAAGGATAAAGCCTGAATAATTCCACTAGACTTTCACAGATGTCCTGTAATGTTTTTCAAGACTAAGGAAACACTCACACTAGTAAAGGCAATACAAGTACAGGCATGCTCACTCTGGTTCAGTTCCTTCTCATGCTCAAGGATAGGACATAAGGTTAAGCGAAGTGACAAGGGCATTTGTTGAGCGAGTGCAGAAGATGAGTAATGTGGTCTTGTTGTGCTAGGACTTAATTATTAAGGCTTAGTGTTAAGGTTACAGTTACCCAGCAATAAAAGCACAATACCTGGAAACTGTCAGTTATGAGAAGCCATTCAGTAAGCATCGCTGGACTGGCTTCGTTAGGAATTTTTCCTTTTCAAACATTCTGTTGGGTTCCTGAGAGATGCAACAGATAAGTGTTTACATTTACAGCATTTACCACATGCCCTTGTCTACATACAAGTGATATAGTCTTACATGGTGCAATCCAAGCAAACATGGAGCCTAGACTTTTGATAAATAGCAGCATAAATTACTATTGTTCAGAAATGATCGAGTTAAGCCTTGACTGTTGGGATTCAACAAGATCATAGTTGTACCACCTCTCTGGGTGGAAGAAAATCCTAATGTTAAAAGCAACACAAAGGCACTTGCCACTCCCGGCTGTCTCCTCCTCAAAACTGGCTTATCTGATATTGCAGGAGTTAAAAAAGGTAGTGGCCAACTGCCTGCATTTCTTTGTATGTAATAACTATCAATTGACAGCTAACTAGGGGAAATTCATTAGCCAACAGACAGTGCCTTCTGGTTAGGTCAGGCATCATACAGGCACAATCAGGCACAGGCACAGGCTGATTTGTGCCTAAGGGAAGAGAGGCTGGATGGGTTGGGGGTTAGGGTTGCTATGGGGCTGCAACAGTTTCCCATCTAGAGCACAGTCCTCTCTGCACCCGGTGATTTCCAGGATAAGGAATTCCAGGGAAGCTCCAGAAAACTCCATAAAAGGCTTGCAACAACACTGCATCTCTGCCACTTGTCCATGATGTAAAAAGGTGGTACACAGGTCATTTTCTATGTGGCTTCCATTAATTCACAAAGTATCGTAATTATATACTGCTCACAAAAAAATAGGGGAGATTTAACTAGAGGATATTTCATTTTGAAATATTTCATTTTTGTGAGCAGTACAGTTAATACCATACTATGGTAAATAAACTGGCTCCTAGCCAAAGCTTTTAGACATATTGTACAGCTGGATGCATACAAACTGCATATTACATGTGTCTTATTTAAATTTTCTACTTAAAAAACAACCTGGGCTAGAAAATGTCCACAATCATCAAGCAAATCATCCAGATACAGATTGAAAAAGCACACTCACACACACAGGCTTATCAACAGGCTGTACACTCCTAAGACTAACAGGAAACAGGAAAGCATACAGTAGCCTCCAGACTCAAGTACACTGCTCAGAAAAATTTGGGGATATTTCAAAATTAAATATCCCATGATTAAATATCCCCTACTTTTTTAAGCAGTGTAAAAGTCAAAGGATTTGTTTTGTTTGGCGCACACAGTTATTTACTGACTTCAAGGGTTTAAGACGGTTCGTGCCAAATTTATCCTCCACACTTAAGTTGAGCAATTGCTGTGAACTGTATCAGAGACAAAAATAGCAAAGCAATTTCACCATGTAAATCAATGTTTCTCATACACTGCTCATAATACTTAGAGGATATTTCAGAATGAGATTAATTTTTTTATGAGCAGTATGTGTGCATTGTTTAGCTCCAGTAGTTTGATGCTCAGTTCTCCTTAAACACTATTTTTTATAGTTGCCAGCAGACAACTACAGCAAGGCTAAAAATACAATCAACCATGCTAATCCAATAAGATGCGTCTTCAAGTGGGTGTATCTTCACTTAAGCACCACAAATCAGGTCAAGATTCAGAAAACTATAATTGGTTACACTTACAGATTATAGAGAAACTACTGTTTATTTTCCTACTTAATATGATTAGAAAACCCATATCATCATGCAGCAGGTAGTGTTTGGTGTAGAACCATTTAGAAAGTTGTCCAGGTCCAAGTCACATTTTAGGCTGCTGTCTATCTATGTAGATTTTGGCATATTTAACTCATCTAAAAGTACACTTAAAGCATTTAGCAGATGAACAAATTACATATGAATATACACCGGAGGAAAAGAAAATATTGTTCCACCCACACAATTTTTGTGCTTTTGTCCAATTCCAGACATGGTCCAGAAATCTACTATTTATGGTGTGTGCATGTACGCCAGTCAAGAGTGTGTGCATGCATATCCACAGTGCTCATGATATGCACAGCAGACTGCCCCTTGTGTAACCTTTCAAAACTAAAACCTCTCCGGACTTTAAAAAAACATAAAGCCACCAGAGCACATCATAGCTAGCTTTAAGATTCAGTACCACAGCATCTTAGTAATGGCCTGGTTACATTCAGAACAGGTGTAAAAACTCTGACATGCCATGGACATGAATAAAAAACACGTCAATTTTTTAAAAAAGCTAGTAAATGCTGAATTAAGTCTGGCAGAAACAATCTCAGGTGCGATCGCCCAGCAACGTCAGACACAATTTTCATATTATTACACAATAAAAATACTCTCCAACAGATGATGAGAAAGTTTATCATATAGTTCATACACAAATTATTTTGTGTACAAGTTATTTACCTAAAAACAACAACAGTACAAAAGCATGAACAAACTAGAACAAACATGATAAACATAACACTATACAAAATAGGAAGCACTTAATCAAGGAATGCACAGATCTAATACAATATACCGTATCCGAGCTGATGTTGGTTTGCAAGCCTGCATGAGTATCAGATATTTGTTGACATTCAGACCTCTGATTATATGTTTTGGATGGCCAGTGGCCGGAATAGGACAGATTTCCACATGAACAGCACAATGCTTTGAAATTCAGAATTCTGTTTGTTTATGAGACCTCTGCTGATACATATTCATGATGAAGATGTTTTACATTTCGCTTGTATTTTGAGTGTTACTTAGTCAACTACATAGTCTCTCATGCAGCATCTCACGCTATCTTTCTTCATCAATGAATTCCTATTAATAGCAAAGTTTCGGCATTATTTGATTTTTTTTTTGTAATCAAAAATGTTTCAAACTGGAATCGATCAATCTTATGTAAAAAATAGAATAATTGATCATCTGAATTGGCCAATTGACTCCAGCCAGACAAACCATCACTAATAGGTATCATATCCAAATTGGAAACAAAGGAGATGGGAATTGTTATTTTTTTAAATGTATTACAACAGATTGAAAAGTGGGGCAATAGACAGAGAGAGAACATGCTACTGATAAATGCCAGGCTGGAAAGACTAGATGGGAAACTAATCAGGACTTGTTAAAGATTTACCAGATATAAGGCCAGAAATAAGGCCTCACTCATTCTTGGCACTGGAAATTAAGCCATCAACATAAATGAGGTCATATCCTGAGGAAAAGACCCCTATGCCAGATGGCGATGGCGCCGTGACAGCTTTCAAATGGTTACAAAAGAGGCACGAGGCCGTATGGTCACTAGGGTTATATTTAGAGTTCACTCCCTTGCTAACCAGAGAGACTCATCACCTTGGCTCTAGTGGAAGGTTCTGTTCCAATTAACAGAACCTTTGTTGGAGCATTTCTCCCCAACAAAATCGATAACCTTGGATAAATACACATTTGGGTTGAATCACCAAATAAGGTTCATTCTAATTAATTATTTAATTATGTACACAAACATGGAGATAACAACTCTCAAAAATTCTCTGTGCAACTGTTCACAAAGCTCAACATCAGGAAGACACTCAATTGTCTTGCCTATAGTGTGAATGAAATCAGGAAAATCCTGACTAGATGAAAGAGAGAAAAATGTGTGCATGATCTACTGAAAACCACTTGAAGAGCAGTACTTTCCACAACATTTAACTCTGCAGAGAGACTTATGCTAGGTATGGTGATGTGAAGACATCAAGTACAGGCATGCTCTGGTGCACTGGTCATTAGTGACAGGAAGTGTCCAGACACTGCGTAGCTCCACTACGTGTTTTGGTGACCACTGCCATCGAGAATGACTCAGTGTTTCTGTCTCTGGGCCACACCTACAAACCTCAGCCAAGCCATGGCCTCAAGCATAACGGTGCGCCCACAAGAAATGCAAACTCCTTTCAAATGGATGACAAGGACAGTCACAGCTGATTACAAAAAAAGGTCTGTAAACAACATTTAGAGGAGTTCCTAACAGGAAACAGGAGCTTATTCATACAGTCAAAGTGTACAGAATGGCATTTAAAGGGACAGTTGTGTGAAAAGTAATTTTCAATTTTTTTTCTGTAACTCCATGTAATTAGTCATCCAACTGCTTTGTTATACGTGATAACAAACTTGCCAACAAAAAAAAATGTGATGTTTTAGTCCACATTTTAGATACTGGTTCACCGATCAGTGACAGGAACCACACAAGCAAGTCTGTGACAGCTTGAAACAGTTGAGGCCAGTCTGTGTTGATCAAGGTATTTAGCCTGTCCTGCACAACCCAAAAACTAGTACCGGTAGCTATGAGCGTGTTCTTGTTGGCTTATAAGGAATCCCTCACTAATGTTTACATCAGACATCCTGGTTTTATTTGCTGCAGTCCCACTTGTAGTGCCCCACTTATTTAATGTTTCAAATAAATTCTTCCTTCTAATCTCTGCAGACCATACATTACCATAACTTAGACTAGCTCAGTCAACAAACAAAAATCTGCTACTCATCAGCCAGCTGAGCCAGATATGGTTCTCTTTGCCTCAAGGCCATTTCTATTCAAAGTGAAATCAGGACACTGGATTAATACAAACATTCAATACAAGCCCACTAAGAACATCTACACAGTAACAAATTTGTTAGGAACATTGCATTCTGGGATGGACACACAGTAGAATATACTTAAACGCTTGAAGAAACTTCTGAATGCACGAATGTTTTCATACCAAACTATCACAAAAACCAGATGATGTTTCAAAATTTTATTTCCTATAATTAAATATTCCCTTATTTTTATGAGCTGTTGTATACAGTCAACTTCAGAATTATTAACGTCCTTGGTAAAGATAAGTAAAAAAGGAATGTCGTTGTTTTGTTTTGTAAATTTGCCCATTGTGGGACTTAATTTTTAAAATACTTTAGTGTTACAGGACTCTAAAGCAACACCCATGACTTGAAGATTATTGGATACACAAATGAGGGGGGAAAAGTGATTTTTTGGCTTTGTTGTTTATCTATACATTTTAACCTCATATTTTCTAGTCACGTGTCTATCCTCAGAGAACACGGGGCTACAGGCATAAGCATGCTCTGTGTGGCTGATACCTGATGTGCCTCACCTTCCTCAGATAAAGCCAGTTACGTCTTCCTAGCATCGGTGGGCTTGCACAACAGACCAAATACCAAAACTCACACTCATACGGACTTATTGTAATGACTACTAGAACAGGTACATACCCTAAATTACACTCAATTAAAAAGTTTTAAATAACCGGAGCTTTAATGCCTACAAGAGGAGACAATATTAGTTTGCCAAGAACCGACCACCTGGAGTTCCCTAGATGCTACTTTAACTGTCACTCGAAATAGAGATATAATTTGGTATAAAAGAAGTGTGGCTAATCAAGATTTTTATTTTCAAACGTCTGCAAAAATGGCACTGTGATCACAAAACCAAGCTTTGATCTAAAAACAGTAAAAACCTGTAGTACAGATGACCATTCACCAGAAAAGATCCAGGACCCTAGATGATGTGAAGAGTTTTAATATTGAAAAGTGTCTCACATTCATTGTTCTGTATTGTCCGTCTCAACATAAAACAATATTCAGTGCTGGTACTAACAAACGGACGGTGAACAACTGACTTCACAGAGATTTCTCTTTCTGTCGTGGTGTGAGGCATTTTTTATTGTCTTTTTTACCCAATAAACCACTGCCTCCAAAATGCACAGCTCACTAAAATATCACTTAGAAATATCCCCTAAATTTTGTGAACACTATACATCGCAGCCTATTCCAAATATTTAGATCACTTGAACTACAGTCACATTTTTAATCCATTAATGTTCATATCCTCTCAATTCTAAAATCCAGTGCCAAGCTGATGCCACAGGGTGCAAGGCAGGAACAACAGACATCAGGCGGGAAATTTTGCACCACTTTATCAGGCTGTGACACAAGATCAACTAATATATATATATATATATATATATATATATATACACATATACATACATATAGATATATATATATATA
>JAVSBV010180511.1:0-13262 GCA_033117975.1 Parotocinclus spilosoma | reverse complement strand
ACACCCATCCAATCTCCCTGCCTATCCCAACACACCCATCCAATCTCCCTGCCTATCCCAACACACCCATCCAATCTCCCTGCCTATCCCAACACACCCATCCAATCTCCCTGCCTATCCCAACACACCCATCCAATCTCCCTGCCTATCCCAACACACCCATCCAATCTGTCCATTAACCCAATTATCCATCCAGCTTTGTTCACACACCAACCCCTGCAGAATATTCTGCTTTTCTTTGGCAGGTATCGCCAGGTGACACAGGTTGGGATGTGTTCAGTCTGGACTATCATGTTGATGGACCCATTGCCACGGTAAATAGCTTTATTCGTACTTAGTTTTACTTCAGCTTCCTTTATTTGTTGTATTATGCTAACCTTTTCATGCAATTCAACCTTGACTTGAAAAAGGTTTCAACTTTATAGACCATTTAAACGTTGATACAATTTCAAATGTCTAAGGCACAATGCTGAAATGGCCTGTATATTGCTGAAAGGTTAAGCATACTGTATTTTTGGATGGAATAGCCTGGGGCTTGATGTGTTTTGCTAATGTTTCTGCTGCTTGTGGAAAGTTACCTCTATGTCTGGCTGTGTGTGCATTTCTGTATCAATGTGCCTTCCATGTGTCAGGTATTCACTCGCGAGTGTATGAGCCACTACTTACGAGTGTTCAACTTCCTGTGGCGAGCCAAGCGAATGGAGTATATTTTGACAGACATCTGGAAGAGCCAGATGTGCAATGCCAAGCTTCTGAAGAGCATGCCAGGTGAGCACATTAACACAGTGATACACACTTAGCTATTAATCAGGGTAAATCAAGTGTTTACTTGAAAAGCAGCAGAAAAAAACACTGTGGTATTACAGGTGGGCACTGTTATAGGATGTTATTGGACGTTGACCGGACATTACCACAGTCACAGGAATTTTATAGAATAGATTTATTGTTGCTGAGAAAACTGTTGTGAACAGTGTTAAAACAGTGAAATCAGTCTCATCTCTCTGGCAGTAATAATGTAAAAAGAAACAATGAAGAATAAAGAATACATAACATTTTAAAGATATTTATAAGATTATGATTTTATATATAATTAATATATATAATTGTGAAAAGTTTGAAGTTTATTCACTGTGTCAATTATTATATAACCCCTAGGTTTAATATTTTGTGAAAAAAAACTTGTTTGCAATTACAGCTATTAATTGTTTTTTATAAGACCTGATCAGGCCGGCACAGGTCTCTGGAGTAGTCTTGGCCCACTCCTCCATGCAGATCTTCTCCAAGTTGTCTAGGTTATTTGGGATCATGAGCAAAGTGTAGACAAGCCTTGACATGGTGTTTTGAATGTAAAGGTACCTTACGGGCTCACCTGGAACGGAGACCATTGCGGTGGAGTACATTACTTATGGTATTGACTGAAGCCAATGTCCCCACCACCATGAGATCTTCTCTGAGCTCCCTTCTTGTTGTCCTTGGCTCAGCCTTGACTGTTTGGACAAGCCTGACCTCGGCAGAGGAGGAAACTGTAAAAGGCTGTCCAGGCCATGGAAGGGTAACAGTAGTTCCACATGCCTTCCACTTCCGGTGGATGATCCTAACAGTGAAGACAGGTAGACCCAACTCCTTGGAAAGGGTTTTGTACCCCTTGCCAGCCTTGTGACACTCCACAATTTTGTCTAGTCCTTCCCATGTTTACCATGTATGAGTACTGTTCACAAGTTTGGGGAGAAAAAAAAAATCTGATTGGTCCTGTTACTGCTCACTGGGATTTGATCCAGGCTGGGTTGGGTGAAGGAAGGAGGTGATGGTTTTCACAGCCTTTGATTGCCAAAATCTCTTGTTCTAGGAGAGGTGGGGAAACAAACAGTGTCCGTGGAGTGTAGTGTCCTTTGAAATGCAAGAAAACTGCATGCAAACCATCCAAAAATTTGCAATATGTGACTGCTACACATCTAAAGAATAAACTGTTATACATACAGTATGGTTACTACACAGTCATCATATCCACCATCAAAGTGTTTAAATGCATGGCAATTTACAGAACAAGCAGACACTAACAAACACACACAGACACACTGTAGAACCAAAATGTACACGTGCACAAAGAAACTTAAACATAAATAAGTCAACGAGTTAACGGTAATATCCTGAATATCACCTTTTAAACACTTTAATTATCCTTTAAGTAGAGCACACACTTTTCTATGCTATTTTCCATCTTCTTTACATGATTCTGACACCTAATGTAGTTCGTACTTATTCCCGTACTTTCAGAAATTCAAGCAAGTTAATATTCTTGCCAATAAATGAAATTAAAATTGTAAACAAAACAAAGTATGATAAATAATTTTTATGACCGATAAAATAAATAGTAAACGCGCTAAAACGTTTCTAATTTGAACAGCTGTTTACAGACACATCTGGAGTTAAATGACAGATTTTTATTTCCTGTTTTAATGTATTATTATTATGACCCCAGTCGTTAAAGAAAGCAGACGTTGAGCAGGTGGTTGTTAAAAGGCGCTTTCCTTTACGTGTTGTTGTTCACAGAGCTGTCTGGAGTGCTGCATCAGTGTCACATCTTGGCCTCAGAGATGGTCCATTTTATTCACCAGATGCAATACTACATCACATTCGAGGTCAGAAAACACAAATACACAATTTTCACAAGTCTACGTACTTGAACCAAAGCATGTCTGGTTTCTGTTGTACATATACATTATTTGTTTGTGGAGTGTCATTTAGAGTTGTGTGTGCTATGTGTGCAGGTGTTGGAGTGTTCATGGGATGAACTGTGGAATAAGGTACAGCAGGCTCAGGATCTGGATCACATCATTGCAGCCCATGAAGTTTTTCTCGATACCATTATCTCCCGATGCCTGCTGGACTCCAACAGCAGAGTATGGACACACACACACACACACACCAAAACACACACACACACACAAAACAGGGTCTCTTAGGGGCCATGCATCAAACGTCTTTCAGTCCTGGGTCCAACTAATAAATCCCCAGTTTTATCTGAGTTAAGTAAAAGGAAATTTAATGTTGTTTGTGTCAAATTCTGAACCCACAGCAGAAATCGAGACTCGTAATTGTAATGTGAATTAATATAAGAATAGTACTCATTTAGGGATTTTTGCTCACTCTCCATCCCTGTCTTCTGTGCAGTCACTTTTGAACCAGCTGCGGGCGGTCTTTGACCAGATCATCGAGTTCCAGAATGCTCAGGACACTTTGTACCGCTCTGCTTTGGAGGAGCTGCAGCTCCGCGTCCAGTATGAGGACAATAAAAGGCGCAGAGAGAAAGAGGTATAGACAGACATGTATTCCCTAAACATGGACCCATAACCCATAGGAAATAAGCAGGGAAAGCAGATAGTAAGGATTAGGGATAGTAGGACATGTGGTAGCCTAGCGACTAAGGTACTGGACTCTGGACATGAAGGTCCAGGGTTCAAATCCCACCTCTCATCAGCAGCCACAGTTGGGTCCCTGAGAAAGGCCCTTAACCCATCATTGCTTGAATTTAAGACTGTACGAGTTGTAAGCCGCTCTGGATAAGGGCGTCTGCTACAATACTGTAAATGGCAGGCATGGTCAGGCAGGTTTGAAGATTGATAAGCAGTGATTTGTATCTAGGAGTGGTAGTTATCCTGGTATAAAAATGAATAGTTATGACATTGTTCCTTGGTATGGACTGTATGATAATATCACGGCACGTTTAGGGAGCAAGTTCACCTGTGCTAATGATCTATGGGACAAACACCAGAATTAGCTCAATCTTCTCTGTCCTCTTATTGCAAACAGAGAACTTTTACATTTATATTTAGTCATTGGCAAGACGCTCTATTATAGAGCGGCATACAAAACATGAAACCTTCTCGTTGACCTTTTATGTTTCACTAATTCAAGTAACAGTATGTCACATTTCTAAAGTATAAACATCTTATCAATAGAAAATCAATCTTTTTTTTATCCCCTAAAAAGGTCACACAGAGGCACTAAGGCACGGTAGCTCTTTGTACATTTCTCCCCCTGAGATCGCAGAGTGCTGGTCTCCGATTGAATGTTTAATTTGGCCCTGCCTGGAAAGGCTGCAGATGAAAAACCGCCCCTTTTACGAGCCCGGGTGTCAGTTTTCTGTAGCCATTGATTTTTAGCGCTTTAGCAAAGAGTGCTATAAAAACAAACAAGCGAATGAGCTGCTGTGTTTATTCTATCTCTTTTCTTTTCTTTTTTTTTATTGCAAGCGCATGCGAGTTAGATTGAGGGTGCGTAACGGTAAAAGGTTTTCAGGTAAGTGCGCCCGCAAGGTCGTGAGGGGTTGGGTAGGGGGGTGGTAATGAGTAGTTCCGAGCTGAAAGTGAAGGCTAATTTATGATGCAGGGAACGGTGGAAGAAAAGCATGTAGTGGACAGGGAACATTGGCGAGCTCATAAAGTGCTGGGTAAGGTTCTGTTCTGTTTTTAATCGTTCGTGAAGGACATTTCTTGTTCTGAAATGATAAAACAGATTGGGTAGTGGATTCTTGTTTTCTTAATTACCTGGTTTGAATTGTGTTATGTCAGTGATCAGAGAGCAGAGGCAACAGAACTGACAAGAATTACCTCTTAAGCAACAGGCCCTAAACTGTAGCTTTTCTGAGTGAATATCTGCGTGGCTAATAAGTATTTTGGGGTGTGTTTATTGTAGGGTGAGTGGGGTGTGACTGCAGAACAGGAAGCAACTGAAAACAGACGAGTGCAAGAATTTAAGGACACCATACCCAAAATGTGTTCTCAGCTCAGACTGCTCACACACTTCTACCAGGTACTGCACACAATTACACATTTATAATGCATTCAAGCACTGTTCTCTTCTAACTAGTGATGAACTGAGCCACACCTTTTCTCTTCTGATTTGATTCCAGTGCACAAACGGCAATATCAATATAGGTTCTGATATGGGTGATGAGTTTTGTACATTAATATTAGGATTATTATTATACACAATTATTATATTATTGTTGGTACTAAATAGGATTGGGTATCATTAACATTTTGTCGATACCGATTCTTGATATAAAAATTATTTCTTTCCTTTTTAATCACAGGTTTATCATTTCAACAATTTGAGATTCCTTATCAGTAGTAGTAACTGAGAGAACTTAGATTTTCCTAGATCATTGTTTGAGTAGATTAAGGATTCGTAAACCTTTACTCCCTTAAATTCAGCAGTTGAATTTCATCCTGGTATCGGGTCCACGTTATCCACTCATTGGAGGATAACGTGGACCCGATACCAGGATGAAATGCAATGCTGAATCCAAAATACTTTATGTGAATAAAGGTTTACAAATCTTAAATCTACTCAGATACCGATATTGGATCAGATTTGACCCATCTCTACTTCTTACCACTGCCAACAGCATCTGCGGGCATGCGTCACTTAACAACCGCGATGCGCTCTGCGTTATACAGAAGGGAAAATAAATATTTTATACACTGCCATTTTAGCAAGTATTCCCACCTACAAAGACTAGAGAGCTGTATCGTATCGTAGATTCACTTCAACTATGAGAGCTTACCTAAAAAAAAATCCAGAAAATCACATTTTATGATTTTAAAATAATTAATTAGCATTTTATTGCATGATATAAGTATTTGATACAATGGAAAAACAGAACTTAATATTTGGTACAGAAACCTTTGTTTGCGATTACAGAGGTTAGATGTTTTCTGTAGTTCTTGACCAACTTTGCACACACTGCAGCAGTTCGTGAATGCAATTTGGCCCACTCCTCCATACACATCTTCTCCAGATCTTTCAGGTTTTGGGCCTGTTGCTGGGCAACATTGAGTTTAATCTCCATCCAAAGATTTTCTGTTGGGTTTAGGTCTGGAGACTGGCTAGGTCACTCGATGAACATGAAATGTTTCTTATGGAGCCACCACTTTGTTGCTCTGTTTTGTATTTTTTTTGTTTTTGTCAAGCTGGAAGACCCAGCCAAGACCCATCTTTAATGGTTTTACTGAGGGAAGGAAGCTGTTGGCCAAAATCTCACAATACATGATCCCATCCATCCTCCCCTCAATACAGTCGTCCTGTCCTCTTTACAAAAAAGCACCAAAGTATGATGTTTTCACCCCCATGCTTCACGATTGGGACGATGTTCTTGGGGCTGTACTCATCCCTCTTCTTCCTCCAAACACGGCGAGTGAAGTTCAAACCAAACAGCTTTATTTTGGTCTCATCTGACCACATGATCCTCTCCTAAGCCTCCTTTGGATCATCTAGATGGTCATTGCCAAACTTTACGGGCCTGGACAGTTGCTGGCATGAGCAGGGACACCTTGAGTGCCCTGCAGGGTTTTATTCCATGGCGGCATAGTGTGTTACTGCCTGTCATCTTTCAGACTGTGGTCCCTGCTCTCATCAGGTAATTGACCAGGTCCTCCCATGTAGTTCTGGGCTGACTTTTGACCTTTCTCAGAATCATCCTTACCACATGAGGTGAGATCTTCCATGGAGCCCCAGACAGAGTAAGATTGACAAGCATCTAATGTTTCTTCCATTTTCAGTTTTTTTTTAGTTGTTGCCTTCTCACCAAGCGGTTACCTATTGTTTACATTTATGGAATGTGAAACTGTGTTTTACGTGACGTGCTTCCTGTCATATTCACAACGCAAGCAGATATTTCAGTAGATAACAGTCTACTGAAATATCTGCTAAAAGTGTGAAGAAATGGTGAACTTTGCTTGAGCCTGCACTTTTAACAAGTTTTAACGGTGTGCTGGTTTGCAAAGGCACAATTCTTGTCGTTGTCCCTCTGCAGTGCGTCATCACAAATAGAAACTACAAACCCAATTCCACTGAATTTGGGAAATTGTGAAAAAACACAGCAATAAAAACATGGCATGTTTTGAAATGAAATGTAATATCAGGTAATATTTATTGCTCTTCTTGACCGTTCTCTCTCTTTGTAAAGGGCATCGTTCAGGAGTTTCTGCGGCTGCTCATGACCAGCTCAGATGAGAGCCTGCAGTTCCTCAGCTTCAGGCTAGATTTTAACGAGCACTATAAAGCACGGGACCCACGTCTGCGCCCCTCACTGGGTGCCACAAGAGGGCGCCGCTGCTCCAACATCTGATCCTTCCGGTGAATCCTGGTGGAATTTTCAGGATGGACTTTCTGGCAAGTGATGTGAAATCTATCATGTGTGTGTGTATATAGGGGTGAAGAAATGGCTAAATATTAAGTGCAGCCTAACCGGTGTGTCATTGCCAAACTTAACAAAACGACAACGATTTTAAAAGCGTGGAGCTTTTAGTTGCACTAGGTTACAGCTCTGCGTTAACTCCTGTACCCCGTTACTGTTTGACTCTGTTTTCTACTGGTGTGTTCCTATTTAATATATAAACACAAATATTAAAGACAGCCAAGACTGGTTTTGTGTCTGCACTGTTTTTCTTTAAATAATGTATTGAACCCTATTAAAACGTGTCTTTATGTCAAATGAGGATGCAGAAATATAAACACGGTGCTACATGTTAACACAAATGTACACAGGTCTATGCAGATCTGAATTCAGGTTTGCTGCTGCTTTTATTGTGTAAAGAAATAGTTGAGTTAAAAATTACACATTATTTTTCACAATAATTTGTTTTAAAAACATTGACGATCAGCGAAGCTGCACCTTGTTCATGTACCAAAAGTAAATTAACAATAGATTTTAGAAAGAACAAGCAAAGATAGAGTATTAGATAGAATTTGCTAGGTTATGTTAGGGTATTTAAGCATGCAGTTGGATTGACTGTGAACATTTTATGAAGAGCAAAATGATTCCAGATCAGTCCAAAGCTTTTATTCCCCCACATGCAGAAGTGTATTTTTTAAGCTCTGTAAACACTAAAAATCGTCAGTTCTAATGATTCTATATTTATTGTATATTGCAGGATGTAGGAGCCCTGTTTTTCATTTAGTCCTGATTTGACATTTGCTATTGGAAGCCTGCACATTGAAATGCACCAGATTTTGTCCTTTTAAAGGAAGGACTCATTCCAATGTCAATTACACATTTTGTTGCAATACTTGAAAATATGCTTGCAGTATTTTTCAGAGTACTGAAGACTCGAACACTTTGCTTACCTGTTTATAGTCTAGGGCACCACTAAACCTGCTGTACTTGGGCACCTGCCCCAGTAAAATCTTGCTGTACCCCACTAATATCACCACGGTAAATAGTCATATTAACCTTGATTGTTAAGCAGAACTAAAGAACACCCCATACATATTCACTACAGGCACTACATTTCCCATAATGCTCCAACATCTTTCCAATAGCCAAAATGCCTAATGCTTCTATCAGTTTTTTGCGAATAAAGAATATTTAAAAGAAAGTCAGCCATGGTCATATCTATATGTCTATGAATAGACACTAACTTTGCATTACTTACGTTAGTATAAACAAATGTACTGCAAATAATAACATTTATTTAGTATTAATTTGTTCTTTATTTCTCCTTAATGGCAGTGTTAAATCACTTAGTGCTTATCAGGTCCATTTTGTATGCGCAGTTCTGCCGCTACGACTGATTGGCAAGTAGAGGCATATAGCTGTGCCCCTCTTAATTTCCTGTGTACCCCAGTATGACAAGTAGTCCAAAAGCATTCCTGTTCAAGTATTTTTAACTCTGAGCCACCACTGCGATCAATATGTTGTTATACGTTGGGCAATTACACCCATTGTTTCTCACAACATGGCATATTCAAGTCTTGTGCATTTAAGAGTGATTCCAGTACAGCATGTAAGCTTCCAATGTTTCCCGATACTCAGTTCACTTGGTCAGTCTGACCACAGCTGTACATGATTCCTTTAAGACCTCTCTCCGACAAGACCAATTGTGTCTGTATAGCTTTCAGCCAGGTCGAAGCCACCATTGAAAAGCAAACATGAGTCTGCAGTAGTGGGCTACTGTATTTCACCGTTGTGCCCCCTGCAACTTTAGACATGCCTATTGAAATCGACTTACAGGTGATAGTCTTGCATGGTTAAGCCAAAGGGCCTTGCTAAAGTTATTTTGCTAAAGCATGGCAGCATACAACACTGCTTACAAAAAATATATTTCAAAATGAAATAGCCCCTATTTTTGTGAGCAGTGTAGTCCTGGGACTTAACCCCCAGCTTTCTGTTAAATAGCCACGTCATTTACCAGAATGATATCATTTTAATGCAAAACATTTATCTGGTTAGGTACATTTATATGAAAACGCACATGCAAGCATTTGTGTGCCATGTAATGGAGCGTGTTAGCAGTGTGTAATATGAAGTGTCCATATGGTTTACTGTTCTTTTCCCAATAGGCTAATAGTGCTTAATGTAGAACATAGGAAACAGTAAATAGGCACTATTTCGGTTTCATCTCATCACTTTATGTCCTTCACAGGGTCAAGCAGCAAAACACGTTCAGATATTTTTTAAATAAACATTATCAGCCATTTACTGAATCCTTGGCTTGCTCTGTTTTAAAGTGCCTATTAAAGCTTGATAGGGTTTAGGTCAGGTGACTGTGGAGAAAAGTCCAAGACCGTTTTAGGTCATTATCCTGTTGTAATGCATGCATTTTTATTTGTGGCCTATGACTATTAGTACATGAGAATACATCTACCAGAGATAGCATGGGTTTCCCTTTTGGGTCCCGGTTCTGTCAAGGTTTCTTTCTGTCATCTGAGGAAGTTGTTCCTTTGAAGCTGCTGCCTGAGGCTTGCTTCATAGGGGCTTGGACTCATATTTGCTGCATCGTAACAACACCAGCTGTGAAAAGCGTTATACAAATACATTTTGATTGATATTGGTCTTCACTGTGTATTAGGGATATATCAATAGACGTGTGTTGACTGTGGTGGCACAGTGATTAAGATATTGGAATACTTAACTGAACACAGGGTTGAGGGTTCAAACCCCAGGAATGTAAAGCTACAAATGTGGGGCCCCTCAAGCAAGTCTATTAAACACACAATTGCTTGGATCTTACTTAAGACCATTTTGTCAGTTGTACGTTGCTCTGGATAAGGAAGTGTGCTAAATGCAGGTAACGTGTCCTAAATCACATTATCGCATTGTCATAGATGCAGTAATATACAAGCATATAGTGCATCAGAAAAGACATTCAGCGAAGTAAAATCTCATTGCTCGTTAACCACCAAATGACCACAGTTCATAAAGGGATAAATTGAATGTTTTTCTGTTTTTGTTTCTTTATAGTCTATTTTAATCCTAGTTTCAGATTTCAATTTGCATAATACGGAAGTATGAAGACACAATCACTAGCAGCCATGTATCAACATTGGGGTGCTACAATTTCATCCAGCAGGTTTGCATAGTTGACTTCCATCCTGCTCATTACAATATGTAAAAGCAAGTCTCTCTGACTCTGATTTGCTCTTTAATACAGACACTACTGTGGAACTGAAATAAGTAAAAGTAGTCACTAAATTGCTTTCTTGTTGTTTAAGGTAATAGTTTGTTCTCAGGAAAGACAGAATGGGTTTAAATTCTGAGTTTAAGTGCAAGACTCATCTTCTTTCCTTCTGGCTCCACTGTATACATATGTATAGGTTTATGTTGAGGAATAAAACATTGCTATTCTTTTCTTAAATAAATCTTTTTGAATAAACATATGTCCTGTCTTTTTAATTTACCCCCTCATTATATCCAAACAACTCAACTCTAAAATTCACTAATTGTAGTTCAATTGTAATAGATATACACAGGTGTACCCCAAGATGTTTGAAGTGTACGTTTAAGGGCCGACAACAGGTGCTGGATAAACAAAATGTGTGTTGCATTTGATAATGTTACCAAATATTCATCTCTTAACTTGGAATTAAAAGGGTACAAAATGCAGCCTTGCATTCAGAGGTATGGCACAACTCTGCTTAAAGGCACGGTTATAATGATTTAATTAGGGTTTTTTTTTGTTTTTATAAAGGACTTTCCTTTTAATTTTTGTAACTGTAAACAAAATAAAACAATGCACATTTTCTTGCAGACACTTTGGAACAAAAACATTAAACATTTTGCAATTGAAGGAACGTGTCACCATATCTTACATAACAGAGTGAAAACATTTATATTTTATTTCAGAAGAAAATAAGTGCACTTCACTTGTATAAAATGTTAAACAAAAAAATAAATGTGATCCACTGCAAGACAAAGGGAAATTGGAAATTGAATTTCACTTGGAACTGGATATATGCTTGTGAGCATGACATATAATTGTGACCTCTGGTGTTCAAAAAATGCAATTGCATTAGACAGTTATAAACAAGAACACAATCCACATTTAACAACTCAGCAATGTAAATTCTCACATTTTTATATTGTGGTGCCTATACACTCCAGGCCAAATAGGACCTGACACACCTTGCCCAGGCAAGCTACTGGGTCAAAGGCAAGCTACAACCCTAGACTCCATACTCCCAGGAACCAGACCTATGCATCCCAACCTGAAGAGACTAACTGCATCTCTGTAAATAAGTAAGTTTTAATTTAAAGCTAAATATTGGAAGTGTGTCTGAATCCCAAACTAATGTAAGGATTTAATTTGCTGGGGAGCGTGTATGAGAAAATATTGTGGGGCCAGGCCATGAATATTTAAAATTAAATATCCCATATTGAAATGTCCACAAATTTTTGTGAGCAGTGTTTATAGAGAACTTAATATTGCTTTTTTGAGAGCAGGATCATTCTTAAAACATTAAAACACAAATCTTTTAAGTTTATCCTGCTGGACAAAAAAATGGTCAACTCTAAATTTACAGGAAAAATAAACTTTTTAATGATCCTAGCAACAGAGTTCAAAATCTCCAAAAATGTCTATAGTATATATTTTTTCCTAAAATATTAATTGTTAGCAATCTACAAGCTTAAAGCTTTGGTCTGGTCAGGGTCCATATTTGAACCTTATGAGGAACATTTGGTCTCAGATTAACAATTTATAACTACTCATCAACTGTTTGACGTCATTGACACTGAATAGAGTTCAGGATGAGTTAAATACACTGCATTAATAAAAGCTTTTGTAGAGTTCTGTACTGAACTTAATGCACACTATCCCCTCCATTTTCCTAAATCAAGTTGACCCGCCTCTTCTCTGACGTCATTGCCTGTACAGGTGAACTAATCACTCTTCTTTATGTCCTACAACAAGATTCACTTCAACTTATCAGCCAGACGAGAACGAGCTAACCCAATAAACAAGGGAATATTTCATCTTACCCGTAAGACATAATGCTAAGAAATATACTTCAAACGCGGTATTTTTTAACCTTAATATTTGCGTAAACAATCCAGTATTATCTCGAGTTAGTTACCGAGATTGTTATCCTGCTCTGCTGTTTGAACGCACGGTGGCGCCAAAGAATTGCATTCAGTAGCTGCTTGTTCGTGTAAGTAATTACCATTTATATTTTTGTATTTATCATTTAGCGGGTTGTTTGCATTAATTAGCATTAATTACTGGTACAAATAATGGAAAATGTAATCACATCTGTTGACTAATAAATCTGCTTGAATACCTGGTGCCGGTAAACATGGTAAACTCCTGAATTAAGTTAAACGAAATTGAGGAAGCACGTTAATTAACCTCAGCATGCATTCGATTAAAAATGCGTTCATTGAAACGTTCAATAAAGCCATTAAAATATACACATTCTAGCTTAATTTAGCACTTGTACGAGCAGTGTAGAATCAAGGAATGCTGACTATCATGGACTTTAAGATTGCATACACAGCAAAAGTGAATGCATGAATAAATTTGTAATCACTTAATCCTGATCAGGGCCATGGGTAAGTTAATGCCTAGACAGCAGCACAAAGTGCCAGTGCATCATAGAGTGCACACTGTTATATAAACACCCACAATCAACACAATCAATAAGGATACTAGTTACAGCATAACACACCTGTCTTTTGACTGGGGGAGGAAATCAGAGTAACTGGAGTAAACCCACGTGGCACAGGGTGGACCTAGGGTGTGTATATATATATATATGCATCGATCGCAGGTTTTCAAACAATATTAATGGAAAAAATATATTGCGGATTTTCGTTGTTTTGCAGGTTTTTGCGGAACTTTTACATTAAAAAAAATTACAATAAAAAAAAAAAAACAGTTGATCGGGATGCGATGGCTTTTGTTTTAATAACCGGCTGGTCCGATTAAACGAACATGCTCTATGTTACAAGACGGGATGTGCTATGTAACATATTAAATGTT
>JAVSBV010180501.1:0-13263 GCA_033117975.1 Parotocinclus spilosoma | reverse complement strand
TACACCCATACATACATACATACATACACATACATACATATATGTATGTGTGTGTGTATGCATTCATACATGCATGTATGTGCGTATGTATGTGTGTATATAAAATAAGTATATGATACACTGACGATTTTGCTTTTTAAGTTTTTCCACCTACAAATTAAGAGGTCTGTGATTTTCATCCTATTTCCAATCTGTAAAAAAATCCAGAAAATCTCATTGTTTAATTTTTAAATAATTAATTTGCATAAGAAAAGTATTTGATCACCTCTAACAACCAGCAAGAACTCTGGCTCTCACAGACCTGTTAGTTACCTGGATTAATTGCACCTGTTTGAACTCATTACCTGGACAAAAGACACCTGTCCACACACTCAATCATTCACACTTCAACCATGGCCAAGGTCAAAGAGCTACCTAAGGACACCAGGGACAAAATTGTAGACCTACACACAGCTGGGATGGGCTACGGGACAACAGGCAACAGCTTGGTGAGAAGGCAAGAACAGTATGTGGAAGAGTAACACAAGATGACGGTCATCTTCCTCAGTCTGGCGCTCCATGCAAGATCTTACCTCGTAGGGTAAGGATGATTATTGAGAAATAATTAAAAAACAGCCCAAAAGGACCTGATCAATGACCTGAAGAGAGCTGGGACCACAGTCTTAAAGATGGCTGTCAGTAACACACTATGCCGTCATGGATTAAAATTCTGCAGGGCCCGCAAGGTCCCTCTTCTCACACCAGCAAAGAAGTCCAGGCCCGTTTGAAATTTGCCAAGTACAATCTGGATGATCCAGAGGAGGCATGGGAGAAAGTCATGTGGTCAGATGAGACAAAAATAAAGCTTTTTGGCATGAAACTCCTCTAGCCATGTATGAATGAAGAATTAGGATGAGTAAAACAAATACAACTGTCCCAAACATAAATCATGGGGGTGGAAGGGAGGATGGATGGGCTGAGGATGAATCGAAAGACTTTGGGCAACAACCTCCTTCCCTCAGTAAGAACATTGAAGATGGGTCATGGCTGGGTATTCCAGCATGACATTGACACGAATCACACAGCCAAGGGAAGTCCTGGTTTAGCCAGTATTCAGAACTGAACCCAGTAGAAAATATTGGGAGGGAGCTGAAACTCAATGTTGCCCAGTGACATCCCAAAAACCTGAAAGTTCTGTGTGGAGGACTGGGCCAAAATCCCCGCTGCTGTGCAAACTTAGTCAAGAACTACAGGAAATGTAACTTCAATCTGATCTCTGTAACTGCAAACAAAGGTTTCTCTACCAGATATCAAGTTCTGTTTTTCTATTGTATCAAACATTCATTCAATGCAATATACTGCAAATTAATTCTTTAAAAACCATACAATGTGATTTTCTGGATTTCTGGAAGTGTACCTGCAATGAAAACAATAGACCTCTCTATTCTTTGTAGGAGGGAAAACTTGTGTTTCTACTTCTTTTTAAATATTTATGTATTTATTAATGCATGATATGTTAAAAAATAGCATATGTAAAAATGAATTTAATATACAGTATAAATACACTATATAAATACATAAACATATATTATCATTTAGAGAGTCAAGAAAAAGGGAATGCAAACTATTCTGTTTTCCTCATTCACGGTTACACAAGATCTGTATAGATGACAGAATGTGATTATGATGTCTACAGTACCCAAAACTGTTACTTCCAGTGGTGTTACAGAGCATAGGAAAATAACAGTACACCCCATAGCTTTTCTACACCCCAACCCTTACTCAAATCCTTGTCTTTACTAATATTACTATACTAATACTATACTACCTTAACAAAAAGGCTAAACTGGCTAATTCTTAGTAGTGCTCTGCCTTTTATGCACATTTATAATTTCTGTAAGAAAAATCCTGAATGGAAACCCCCTTTTTTGTCATCATTATGCTTTGTTCATCATGTTCTATTGCTCTCTTATGAAATCAGGACAAAGGGCTGTGTTTCAGACAGATTCCAGTTCAGCAGTTGCGATGGAAACCTTACTTGACATTTGAAGACCAATTATGGAGAACATTTTTGGAGAACTACTGTTTCATTTTAACTAGATCCCCTGCTAAAAACAACTTATGCCAGCACGAATTCCATGCTGGTCTGAGCTGGATTATGCTGGTTTAGCAACGTGGTCTGGCAATGCCTTGCATAGGATAAATCTTGCTGGTTAAGCTGATGTTGCTGGTGCAACTGGCCGGTTCTTTCAGCTTGCATTATCCTGGTCATGCTAGTGACCAGCTATGCTGATCTAAGCTGTTTTCTTTTTAGCAGGGTCAGGAGAGTGTATCCCGCTTTGAACTTGAGCCTTATTAAACAAAGAAACGTGGCCTGACCAGGGAGTTTCAAAGCAAACCTATCCATTAAGGTATCCAAGCTTAGAAATAAGCTTTCCATGGTCACAATGGGCCATAACAAACCTCACATGTAAGCGGCTCTTCATCCTGACCTGCTCTTGCATTGCAGAAATTCTAAGAATGTGATTTCGACCTGAAGGTTGACACTTTCTAAATGCAGCTACAAATTTGGTTCTCATCATTTATAATGTTAAGACGTTTAGAACGTTTTCATTTACACCCAGTAAAGCAGACACTAATGGTGCCATTTTATGCTGACACTTCAAAGTCAACGGTCACCATTTATAAGAGTCATATTTGAAATGTAAATTATTCACAAGCAGTCTTTTGCCTTTTGCTTTGGCATAACTGACAGGATCCATTGGTCATTGGGTCATTGTCACTGGCAGTCTTGTCGCTTGTCCTGTATAAATACAAGCCAAGCCATTTAAAGAACTTGGACAAATGCTATATTGAATTGAAAAGATGACCGTGGAGTGACAAACATCTCGATCACATGCTGGGTAAAAGGGGAAGCTTCATTCAAGGATTCATGAATCACACTAATTCAAAACAAGGATAAGACAGAACTGGCTGAAAAAGGAAATGCCATTTGTTTCTTGCCCATATTCAGAGGGGTTGCCATGAATCGCCCAAAACTGTCCATTAATTTTGAAAAAACAATTAGCAATCAGGGTGCTCAAACCTAGGGTGTTCATTCATTATCTGGTACATGTTCACTGATCCCACAATGGCCTTTGCACCAGCAAAATTCTATGCTGTAGTTAGGTCTGCAGCACATATGGTTTTGCTCAAATTTAGTTTAAATGGGAAAGGTTCGTTTTGACCAGGTCTAAAGCTTCTTCAGAGTTTGCAAAGATAGCATTTTTTCTCTTTTGGGATGAAATCAGTTTTAGATCTGTCCGTATTGACAGGGCTCTAGTCTCTACTTCTGAGGTCCAGAGACTTCCGTTGGAATAGGCTGCGATGTTGACTTTTTGTCCCGACAAATTATGGTCAAGTTTTGGAGGTCCCATGGGTCAAAGAAAGAAGAGTTTGTTTGGATGAGCCATCAAGGTTGATGTCCAGATCTTTTAGAGGAGGCTTTATTCAAAGAGGGTGGACTATGCCTCATTAAGGGTTAGATATAGTGGATGGAAACCCAGGGAGACATCGGCTCTGGACAGAGGACTTCCTAAAAGCTTTTAATGCCAGACGGGAGTCCCTACTGATGAAGGGTATCCAGCTGCCATACTGTATGGGGGACTTTCTGGAGGAGTCATATACAGATTACAGATACCACAGTAAACGCTGTGAAACAGGATGTTGGCCGAAATGGACGTTGACTAGATATCACCATAGTCACATATTCTTTTTATTCTACTGTGATGTAAATATTAAGGGTATTTTCAAAAGTTATCTGGTGCAAACGATACGCAAATGTGTCAGTCCTAGTACTGAAACACGACCGAAATGCAACCACCTACGCAGCATCCCTAATTTCACCGCATTTTTAACTGGAAATTAGCAATAATTATAGAAAGTACATAATGTGTTTTTCTGACCATCTGTAGGGGAAATCCGTAAGAATTAAGGGAATGTTATGATAAACCTGGTACTTTTGTTTCACAGAAGTCAGAAATGTATTTATAAAATAAGTGAATGTTAATATATTTACAGGTTAGAGAGACTATACAAATAAAGGAGTACTACTTACAATAGGGCCATAAGCTTATGTACATAAACATGTTATCCGAGTCTCTACTCCAAATGTGAGCTAACAACTAAGCAAGCACCTGAAGTTACACACACACGCACACGCACACGCACACGCACACACACATATATACATATATACATATATACATACACAGTGGAGGATATATTTGATATTTGATCTGTTGCTAATTTTGTAAGTTTGCCCACTTACAAAGATATGAAAAGTATATAATTTTAAGGGTAGGTTGATTAAAAAAATTACATTGCATAAAATATATAAATTTATTTGCATTTTGCAGAGAGAAATAAGTACCGGTATTTGGTCCCTCTGGCAAGCAAGATTTAATACTTGGTGGCAAAACCTTTGCTGGCAAGTACAGCAGTCAGACTTTTTTTTGTTGTTGATGATGAGCTTTGGCACATATCAGGAGGAATTTTGGCCCACTCCTCTTTGCAGATCATCACTAAATCATTAAGATTTTGAGGCTGTCCTTTGGAAACTCAGACTTTCAGCTTCCTCCATAAGTTTTCTATGGAATTAAGATCTGGAGACTGGCTAAGGCCACTCTATGACCTTAATGTGCTTCTTTTTGAGCCACTCCTTTGTTGCCTTGGCTGTATGTTTTGGGTCATTGTCTGATGTTCCAAAAATCCAATCGGTATCAACTTAGCGCTCTGTATAAGTTGGAGTTTAGACATTTAGGATGAAAGTTATCTACTGGCTAGAACTTTTGAAAAATCCTAAAATCTCATCTCCCTTACCACTTTTAAGGGATCTCCACCGAAAAATAGCTTTGGTTCAGGCTGTTGTAGGCAACGTCTGTGGAAAGGCATACATACCATTTTTGTTTTTGTGAACTTAATACAACGTTGTTGTTGTTTCATAGTATTTTCACACCTGCCCCCCAGACAAAACCCAAATTATCCACATATAGAGTGCGTTTGAAAACATGGTGTTGTAAAACTTTGCTATTCCAAATTCACACAACCCAAATTTGGAGTTTTCTGTTATAACTGACGAACAGAACACAAAGCAAATCCCAGCAACAAGCAAACAATACGCAACATTTATGTGCATCCCAATTCCCTTGGCAATACCCCTCTTAAGGCATGCTTTTCATGACTAAATGAACTAAATTAACCATTGATTGCCTCTGGCCCAGAGCGCTGCTGCTTTCTGAATAATGCAAACATGAGGTAAAACTTCATTAACATGCTTCTCTTCTAATTGCTTCCTAATTACCCATTGTCTCATCACGTGAGGGGTAATGTAACTGACCATCGTTATTTATTGGCTGGATATATCCACACAGTCACAACATTTTGTTGTACGTTCATTTCATGGTCTTTCCTGTGTCATTTGTGACGAGCACATTAGATTGATTGCGTTTGAACTGAAAAGGTATTGAGAGGGTCTCTCTAAGGGCTTGCCTTTTACCCCATTATGTCAGAGAAGCATTTTTACCTCGTCTCCCGCAGTAACATGGAGCAGATGTGTTAAATAATGGCCACCATTAATTTTACCCTGGTCCACTCATAGAACGGGGGGTTGGGAAATAATGGTCCCTCTGAGCCACTGTTTTTCCCCACCTGCCTGGAACTGGGCCAAAAAGAAAAAGAAAAACTAGGCTAACCTGACTGGAGTCTAGACAGTATCGAACCGAATGCTTCTCATACTGTACTCATAATAAACCAATGAAGAAACGGCAGTTGTTGAGCCTACCAGTCTGTAAACGGAACGCATGATGTTCTCATTCTTATTAACGCTTGCGAGTGAGTTCTGGGGCGAGTAATTGATTGGCGTGAAGAAGTTCTCAGGTAGCATGCTGTGGGCAGTCAGATACAGCCAGCAGCCTCGTCTTTTCAAATGAAAGTGCACAAACCTATGACGGGCAGCTTCAAGTCGGGTGTAAATTATTTAGCGCACCAGTACTGCAATGCAGGAAGCAGGCGGGCTGTAGCAGAAGAGCTCTGCAATACCCCAAGCCCCTTCCAAAAAAGAAAGAGCCGCATTCAGTCGCAACCCAAACCTCAACGGGTAGCCAGTAAACACAGGATCCGATGACTTCAAAGTTCAACATCTGTCCCAAAGCCACATGGAGAGGCAGACCTGATGAGCAAAGGCTAAAGGCGATTCCCATGCATCTTTCTAACAAAGAGTGAGAGTAATAACAGGATGGAAGTAGGGACTTAAATGCCTTGTTCATGTGGTATTGGAATGACTACAGGTACGAATATGTGACATGGACTATTCTCGGCACAGCAGTGCACAGGCATGTACAGGAACCACGAACGGGGCTCGGCAGCACACTCTGGCCTGAGGTAGTCCACCAACCGAAAATATCCACCCAACAGCATCATGTGGTCAAAAAACTGACCATTGGAAAAGGCAAAGAGGATGATTAACACAGATGGGCCTGGAAAAAGATGGTAGAACTGTTTATATACCAGCTGTACCAGCAAGGTCAGTCAGTCAGAACAGCTGTAGTATATTCCACAAGGCGGTGCACAACATCTTCTAAAACATCTTCTAACCCAGAACTTACTGCTTCACAATAATCAAAAACTAACTGCTGAAGAAAGAGCAGAGGATGAGCTGGGGAATAAATCCTGATCTACACACTTTGTGACATAGATCTCAGACCTTCTCAGTTAACTAATGATTAATTATCATTCTCAGCCAAACACCATTACTGAGATGTGATGCTCTTGACCTTCTGGAACTGGCCATTATGTGCTGGACCCAAAAACATCATGACATATGGTCTCGGGTCACTGGCTGAGGCAAATAAGTTCATCTACACACCCTCTGGATTAAATCTTCACACCATCCAAGTGAACTAATGACAAATCAGGTGCATGCCATGCTGGACCAAAGAGCACACCTTCTAAACTCAGGTCTCTACCTGTAAATATTTTGGAATTCCCACCTTGAAGAGCTGCTAGTAATGTGCTGTACCAAATATCATAATGAGGTATAGTTTAATGCCAAGTGTTGAGGTAAATATCTTGACCCACACACCTTGCATATTAACTAATGATGAACCGGGTGTATGATGTGCTGGATTAAAAAGCATCACTGAGATGCACATGAAAAAAGATAAAGTAGCTGGTATTAATGTAATGGGTCCAGAAACATCATGGGGTAGAGTCTGGAGTCTCTAGTTGAGGTAAATATCCTGAGCTCCACATCTTGAGCTGGTAATTAAGTGCTAGAAACGATAATATCATGAGGTAAATTGTCAGGTCTCTAGCTGATATAAGTTTTCCCTGTAGATGTTCCCATCTTGTAAAGCTGGTAGCAATGTGCTGGGCCCAATAACATAATGACGTGAACAGATCTTCTCGATTAACAAGCAATGAATCAAATGCATGACATGATGGATCAAAGAGCAACACTGATCTCTGCATGGAAAAAGACGACGTTTGTTTGGTTTATTTAACATCACTTTCAGCATCAGTAGCTATTCAGTGACACACACAAAGTTATATCAGGACTGGTCATGCTTAACATGCATGTCTTTGGACTGCAGGAGGAAACTGAGTACCAAGAGTAAACCCACACAAGATATGCAAACTCCACACAGAAATGATCCAGGCCACCTGGGATCAGACCCCAGACCTTCTTGCTGTGAGGTGGCGGTGGTACCCAAAGAGCAACCGTGCCACCCAAAAAAGACGAGGTAACCCTGAACTAACGCATGTTACATGACGGTATTAATATGTTCTGCCCAGCAACATTGTGTGGTATAATCTCACAAGTCAGTAAGATGCCAGTTAACAGAAAGGACCGTGTTGGCACAGTGATTAATTTACTGGACTGTGCAGCTATAAATCCAAGGTTTAAATCCCAACTTCATCAAGCTGCCACTTTTGGGACCTTGAGCAACTGCATAAGGACGTCTTCTAAATGTAAATGTATGGGTTTATACCTAAACGGGCCATACAATCCATTCCTGTGAGGTGTTTTACGTACCCAGTATTCACTGAACACATATTAAAGAAAAAGATGCTGTGGTTTAAACTGGGTTTACTGGTTATGCTACCCTGGGGAACAAAGTGCACACTCAGAAACGTGCCATTTCAGGACTAGGTAGAGGTCACAGGCAGATCATTTACCCTCTCACTCTAGTGAATGTACAATCGTGAGTAGACACCTGAATCCGGCTAACGTCTTAAGCTGAGCACCTACCATTAAGCTGTGGTACATTCTCGAAATGTTATGAAGTCTTTACTGTCTGGACCTGCCAATTAACTGTTTCTAAATCAGGTGCATTACCAGCTCGACTCCATTCCTCCTGGACTGGGATACGTGCCCTTCTGCCCTGTACTCTGCTTCCATGACTTATTCTAATACGGCAAACCATGGCCAGTAGTGCCCTGTAGTGAACAGGGTGTGGTTTAGGAAGCGTGCTGCCATTCCCGATCTTCCCTGCCGATGCAGGTGGGCTGTCTGCACATGCGCCGGTTTTTAAGACGCCATCCCTATGTGAATCTGAATGAAAAGTTGGAGGAACTGGTGCACAGTGTGTCGCGATGACCCCACACACGCTCGTCACGCACTTACCCATCCGCCATTGTCCCGGATCCAGTTCTGCAGCGGCCCATTCAGGTAATCCGTCATCCACCGGGCTATGTTGTCTACCTGGGACGCCATCTCCCGGTTCACGCTCTCCACACACAACATGCCCCCGAACTCGAAGAAGACCACGATGCGTCCCCAGTTCACTCCGTCCCGGAACAGCTCCTCGATGACCGCGGTGAAGCGGCGCTGCGCAGTGCTGGCTGTGAACTGCAGCTGATCAGACATGGCCGCGAAGTCGCGCTGGTAGGTCCGCTCAATCTCGTCTCCAGCTTCCCGCAGAACGCGGTGCAGTCTGCGCTCCAGAACTTCCTCCTGCGAGTCCCGCAGTGCGTCTCCTGGCAAGTCCTCGTCCGAGCCAGCGCGGAACTCCCACACGTAGCCGCGCTTCAAAAGTTTGTGATAAATATACTTCTCCACGATATCCCGGTTGTCATAAGGACTTGCCATTTTAGGCTGACAGCCGAACTGAGCCACTCTAAATCAGTCGAGTTGATTCTGGAAGAACCTGCAGAGCTCAAAAAACCTGGCAAACACGCGATCCGCTTTCGGTGCCATTTTGTTCCGATCCCACCCGGGATTACGGACGAGCGCGAGGCGCATATCAGTCTAGCACTGCTAATGAAGTTCTCACCGAGGTAAAGTCTTCTGATGTGAGGAGCGACGCACACACGCTGCTCTCTCTGCAGGACCACCAGCAGCTTAACAGCTCGCGAGCGGCCGTCTCGAGCGCTGAAAATCGCCACGGAACGCCCCTTTTTCAGGAACCAAACTTGCAGCGCTCATTCAGGCGCTCTGGTGTCGGTCTGCGCAAAATGCAGCGTCGAAATCAAATGACACGGCTGCAGAGAGACAGGCTTTCCTTTCTCGTTTATCCTGCACTTTAATTCCACGGACCTTCCGCGCGGAAAGACGGAAGAGAACAGGATAATGAAGTGCACTGCAAAGCGAGCGCACACTTTCTCTTACCGCAGTGTAAAATACACCACTACAGATCCGTGTGTGTGATTGCGTGTGTCTGTTTGCTTGCTGGGGCCGACACTTCCTCTACGTCATCCATTCAGGCTTTCACAGTTGGACATGCTATACTTGCATACTAACTAGATAGTACACCAGTACATACTATATACTACATACTGCCCCAGTACACATTATATATTACATACTGCACCAGTACATACTATATACTACGTACTGCACCAGTACACATTATATACTACATCCTGCACCAGTACATATTATATACTACATACTGCCCCAGTATATACTATGTACTACATACTGCACTAGTACACATTATATACTACATACTGCACCTGTACACATTATATACTACATACTGCACCACTACACATTATATACTACATACTGCACCACTACACATTATATACTACATACTGCACCAGTAAACATTATATACTACATACTGCCCCAGTATATACTATGTACTACATACTGCACCAGTACACATTATATACTACATACTGCACCATTAAACATTATATACTACATACTGCACCTGTACACATTATATACTTCATACTGCACCTGTACACATTATATACTACATACTGCACCAGTACACAGTATATACTACATACTTCACCAGTACATACTATATACTACATACTGCACCAGTGCACATTATATATTACATGCTGCACCAGTACATACTATATACTACATACTGCACCAGTACACAGTATATACTACAAACTGCACCAGTACATACTATATACTACATACTGCACCAGTACACATTATATACTAAATACTGCACCAGTGAACATTCTATATTACATACTGCACCAGTACATACTATATACTACATACTGCACCAGTACACATTCTATATTACATACTGCACCAGTACATACTATATACTACATACTGCCCCAGTACACATTATATGTTACATACTGCACCAGTACATACTATATACTACATACTGCCCCAGTATATACTATGTACTACATACTGCACCAGTACACATCATACACTACATACTGCACCAGTAAACATTATATACTACATACTGCAACCTTACACATCATATACTACATACTGCACCAGTACATGCTGCACCAGTACACAGTATATACTACATACTGCACCAGTACATACTATATACTACATACTGCCCCAGTACACATTATATACTACATACTGCCCCAGTACACATAATATACTACATACTGCCCCAGTACACATTATATACTACATACTGCCCCAGTACACATTATATACTACATACTGCCCCAGTACACATTATATACCGCATACTGCCCCAGTACACATTATATACCGCATACTGCCCCAGTACACATTATATACTGCATACTGAACCAGTACACACTATATACTACATACTGCACCAGTACACACTATATACTACATACTGCCCCAGTACACAGTATATACTTCATACTGCCCCAGTACACATAATATACTACATACTGCCCCAGTACACATTATATACTGCATACTGCACCAGTACACATTATATACTACATACTGCCCCAGTACATACTATATACTGCATACTGCGCCAGTACACATTATATGCTACATACTGCACCATTAAACATTATATACTACATACTGCACCAGTACACATTATATACTACATACTGCCCCAGTACACATTATATACTACATACTGTGCCAGTACACATTATATGCTGCATACTGCACCAGTACACATTATATGCTACATACTGCGCCAGTACACATTATATACTTCATACTGCCCCAGTACACATTATATACTACATACTGCCCCACTACATACTATATATTACATACTGCACTAGTAAAAGTGGTGTACTACATATACATTTGAGAACACAGATATCCTGAAATGGCCTCAGGCTGTTCCTTGGTTGTGCAGTGGATTTACACAGTCATTGTTGCCCCAGATTTCATAATGGAACAGTGCAGAAAAGCTTCACAGCAGTCATGAGCTTTAATTTACGAACATAAATAGTCTAGAGTAATTGCATAATTATCATTAACGACTCTGTTTTGTGTCAAATATGTTGTCACAACTAGTTACGAGCTCATTTTTGTACACAATTACAAATGAGGAAAACTGAGAGACATAGTTTATTGATTAATTAACTGTGTAAGTCTTAATGGTGCAGAACTGTAGCAAGTTAATGCATAAGCAAGAATTTAATAACATTTATTATTTCCTGCTTGCAGATGACCTAGATGAGATTTAAGGTTAATGAGTTGTTTCGCTGTGCAATAGAAAGGTTAAATGGGACTAACAGTGCATTTTTTTAAAAACAACTTTTGGGAACGTTGGGAGTAACAGACTATAATTCAAGTTATATACATGTATAACATCCACGTTAGGTTCTGTGAAACAGGATGTTGCCCGGACATTACCATAGTCACATCATATTTTTTTAAGCATACATATTCTTATCTGCTTAACACTAGTCAGCTTTGCAGGAAAGCCAGCGCTTAGCCGACGGCACAGGGTGCAAGTCCGGAACAACCTTAAACAGTGTGCCATTCCATCGTTACTCTCATACTAACACTTACACACTAGGGGCACTTTAGAGGCAAGCATGTTGGAGCCCACAAGGACTGTGAGAAGAAACCGGAGTACCTGGAGTAAACCCACATACACACGGGAAGGACATGAAAACTTCACACAGATGGAGTTTGAGGTTGGGATCAAACCGGGGACACTAGAGCTTTAAGGCAAATGCACTATCCTCTCCACCACTGTGCTGCCTTTATTTTAATCAATAATATTCATTCTAACTGTAATTCTTCTTTGTGTATCTTTTCTAAAAGTTGACTACTAGTTTTCTGTCATTCAGACATGAATTTCATTGCTTCTTTCCTTTTCTTATCTGCTTAATGCTAGTCAGGGTCTCGGTAAAGCTGATGCCTAGATGGCAGCACAGGGCGCAAGGCATGACCAACCATAGAAAGTTCGCCTTACATTTACGGAATTTAGCAGACGCCCTTAATCAGAGCAACTTACAACTCATACAGTCTTACAATTCAAGCAGTTGTCGGACCTAGCTTAAGGATCCAATTGTGGCAGCTTGGCAGAGGTGGGATTTGAACCCAGGACCATAAGGTCCAGAGTCCAGCACCTTAACCGCACACAGAGTAAGGGCACTTTGGAAACACCAATAATCCTACAATGAAAGCATTTGGAATGTGGAGAGAACCAGAATACCTGGAGTAAACCCATAGAGACAAGGTGAGAGCATTCAAACTCCACATAGGCAGAGCCACCCAACGTTATATACAGTCGATTCTGGTTAATGGGACCACATTGGGACGCGATCGTTTTGGTCCTAATAACCGGCTGGTCCGTTAAACGAACATGCCCTATGTTACAATACGGGACGTGCTATGTAACATATTAAGTGTTTATTAAACCTTTATTGTGCGATTTACAGGTATAGTGAACGTACAAACAAGAATTACTGTTGCTTATGAACTTTATTCATTAAAAAATAAATTTGCAAACAAGTTTTTCGAAACTATTTACAACACATGTATAGGTACTCAGCATGCGAAGCATAATACTGTAAAAAACAAGTTCTTCCTAAATTCCAGTCAACGTTTGAAGA
>JAVSBV010180492.1:0-13263 GCA_033117975.1 Parotocinclus spilosoma | reverse complement strand
AGTAATAATACTGTAAAAAACAAGTTCTTACTAAATTCCAGTCAGCGTTTGAAGAACTTATCCAGTGTGATCTGACGTGTTCTCTTGACGGACTGCACTTGAAGAAAATCAATTCAAATCGAATAACATTACACGTATATAATAGGATTTGTTTCGGTCCTTTAGGATTTGGTCCAAATAAGCAGCTGGTCCCATTAACCGGTGGTCCAATTAACTGGATTCGACTGCAGACATTGGATTTGCCATAGATAGAACCTGGACTCCCCATAGATAAACAGTAGCAGTAGAATGAGTTGTACTGAATACCCCAGTGACTCTTAATAGGACACAATTACAGGGCTTGCTTTCTAAAATCAAAAGCTGACCTCATATTTACGTTCCAAAATGTACTAAAAAACTCTTTTAGAAAAACAAAGGCTATCGTTTAAACAAAGGTCGGGCGTAAACGCCATAAAACTTTTTTTGGGTGTTCGCAAACTGTTGTTTATATGGTATATCTAGGGGGGCCATCAAATTTGCTACCATGACACACTGACTTGTTTTGCCAACCTGCAAACATTCTCTCTGCTTGACAAACTAAGATGTCGTTAAGATATTCAGACATGTTCCTTCACAGCAGAACAGGTTTACAAGCCACTCGTGTGCTCAGTTGGATGATGTGTGAAAGCTATCATTAAAAAACGTCCTCAACAGGTCTTTGGCACGAAGCAATAGACTGCCGGCAAAGGCTTCTTCCAAATGAGCCAAACAAATTAATGCATTCAGACGAGGACCTATTAACAAGATAGAGATCATTTCATCCTTATGTAACAGAACAAGGCTTTGGTTCATTACTGAGCCGGAATGACTGAGACTTAATAATTGAATCCCACTGGTCGACTGACCACATTCGGTGACTAAAAAGAGAACGTAAAATCGACTTTTCGGAACCCCGACCCACACTACAATGGTTTATATTCCCAGAAAAAAATTGATAATGTTTTATTAAAGGACGTTGTAAGGTCTGACACTTGTATTCACAGTCACAGAACTTAGTGAGCAGTATACTATTAAGATAAATAACTGAGTAATAAGCAATAAGATCAGGATGTGAATCAGTGTCCTTACTACATCATCACACACATTACATTTGACACATAGTTATATAAACCTGAATTCATATAGCAGCTTTTGTGGCTCGGCAGCAAGTGCCAGCTGCTGGAAACAGCACTTCCCCAGGACCTGGCTCAAACCCATGCCAAGCAAAGGACAGGTGTTGCCCCTTACAGAACCTATGATAGACCGGTGTCCTGTCCTGGGTTAGAGATGCACCGATTGCAATTGTCTTGACCGGTTCCAGTCAATAATATGACTGGCCTGTTCCGATTCCGAGACAAAATTACAGTAGGCTTGTACCTGTCAATATGTGGATTGTAACACGGCAAACTTGCTTAGTTTGTTCTTTATTACCAGCCTAGATATAAGCCTTTTAGCAGTTAATGCAAGGGCACAAGCACAAGCAAACACGCTGAATTGCAACCCACCCGACTCAAGTCACATGTACACCAAAATGACACTGCAATGCACTAAAAACACGTTTACGCTAAACCTTGAAGCTAAGTAAACTAATAAAAAGACACAAAGACATCAAGCAGATCACAGAGATGCATATATGCCCAAAAATGAACAGAAAATTGACCCACACTAAACGGTGGGACAGGGACAGGTTTCTGAACATCACCTGTTTAAGGTGGGGTTGGCTGCAAATTAGGTTCTTTGGATTTTACAGAAACCCGTCTGCTGCCTAGAGGTGAAAATTGGACACATTTCAACTCAGAAGCACAGACACCCTTTAATTTAACTTGAATTTCCAAGCTTCTGATTTGCAGAAAGGTTGAATACACACTTTCTCTGTTTTATGAGGGAGAGGCCACATGGGAATCTCATGTTTCAGAAGACTCGTGTCTCGAGGTGCTTTCAGATAGGCAGTGTTTGATAACAGCAGATCAGATGACTAGTTCTAACCACACAGATCAACATCAGGTCGATGCTGATGTCATGTCCAATATGAACCTTTCAAATGGTGGATCATTTCGGGAAGCAGCCCTGCTCTGCCCACAGTGCAATCACCCACCATCTGCTGCAAAGGGGTCAGAGTTACCGAAGAAACATCTTGAATTTTGGAGTGATTACAGCAAGAGATGCTGGCTCCGTAACAAACATCACTGACCTCATTTCACATCTGTGATATAACTCCCTTTGCTTACTCTTTGTGTAACACTCAGAGCTTCTTATGAAACTTTCTTCCTGAAACTGCGCTTGATGAAATAATTATCACGAACAAGATATTCAAACAGAATACACAATTGCTAATTATGCATACATGATAACATTAACTAAACTAGTGCCTGTGGGCCATATCAAGGGAGGGTGCATTAAGATAGCAGTTGAATTGGAAAACATGCTCCAGCTGTAAATTAAAAAATAAAAATATTGCATACAGTGCTGGGCAGTGTATTCTGGTACATCGCTGGTCATTTTCGGTACTGCACCTTTTTATATACTGCCATAGTGTAGCGTGGCAGAAACAACAGCTGGAACACTTCATGCAACAAATTATTGAATATTGTTCACTGCTATAAAGTGCTGAACAGAATGGCATCCTGGTACAGCACGCTAGCTAACTAGGTAGCATAGCATATAGCATAGCATAGCAGTCTGTCAGTGAACAGAAACAGAAATAGAGATGGAAGATAAAGAAAGAAAGATTGGATATGCAAAAGAAGATGCTGTGTCTACATTTTGGAATCGTTTTGTTTCAAATAAATTGCGGTCGTTGGAATCTATGCCGTCAACCAGTAGTGCCCGTGAAACATTAAAGCCAAAGGCCACATTACAAACACAGTAACAACCTATTCGTGAGAGACGGGCAGGGTCCAGAGCTAAACTAAAACACTGGATTTGAGGCACGTCTTACAGGGGTGGAAATACTTAAAAAGCTATATCCCTTTTAGAAGTTCTATTTATAATATGGTGCAATTGTTTACATTCTACAACTGGTTCACACACACTGATTCCTTCACATATTGTGTCATTTTATGGGGTGTATTAAACTAGAGTAATCAAAGCCGTCATTATACAGGGTATAATGTCAAACGTCACAGGACTTGTCACAAGAATTGTCTCGGAATTTGGCTATGAGGGATGTAACAGTGCTGTGTGAAATTGTGGGTTGTTGAAGTCTGTGGTTATGATAAGGCAGCTGCGTTTCCAGGACATCAGAGTCAGTTCCATCTTCGGTTACCAGTGACGAACAACAAAAGCTTGGAACTTTCTTTGTGGATAACCTTTGAACAACAAGAGAGATTGGAAATCTGGTTGCAGCAATAGTTTCGGAGACAATTCTGCTGTTCTGTTATTTGCTCACGGTAAAAACTTGCCCTTCAGGCATTTACATTTACTGCATTTAGCAGACACCCTTATTCAAAGCAACTGAAAACTAATACAGTCTTACAATTCTAGCAGTGGGTTAAGGGCCTTGCTCAAGGACCCAACTGTGGCAGCTTGGCAGAGGTGGGAGTCCAGTACCTTAACTGCTAGGCTACAGCAGATGGTGCCCAAGATGGTGGCCATGTTCCGGACATAACCTCAAAAATAGGCCCCTTCACCCATTACGAAATGTGTTATTGTCCCTTTTGTTTCTGAAATAAAAGGGTGTCCCAAAGCCTTCATTTCTTTATATTCTATGTATATATATTCTATTATATATTCATTTCAGCAGAATAAGCCACAAACCTATATAAAAGCCAGGTGAGAGTGAATATACAGGCAGTGAGGAGACAAACTTTTTATTTCCTTTTTTAATTTAGAATTTTTAGGACCATTGAATTGAACCAACCTTAAATGGATGGTCGTTAAACAACGCATACCTAAGTAACCAGTAGTTATTATTAAAATACTATTAATACACTATTAATTAACTAAGAAGTACACACCCTAAAATGTATGGAGTAAAGGGTGCTGAATCCACCTGATTTCCTTCTAGGCAGAAAGTTGTAGAATTTTCTTGGGTTTAATAATCAGAATGGTTTGCATTAATATATCATGCAGCTTGTGTCATTGGACCAATAAAGAATTTGAGGTGTGATTGTGAGCCTTATATAAGCAAAAATGCGTGCATCTGGAGATCTTTGTTTAATCCATCATCCTACACATCTGTATTTTCAGTACATTTCTTACAGCTGACATATACTGTATGCTCAGAGGGAAAAATAATCAGCTAACTTCCTGCAAAATTGCTGACTATAACTTTAATACTACACAGGATTGTGTTGCTGAACCAAGCCCAGACGTTATGTCAGCTCGTTTTCAGTAAAAAAAGCAACCGCATTTAGCATCATCAACATGGAAAAACTGCCTCTCACATCAAATATGCTTTGGGGAACAGTTCTGGATCCTAATGACGATGTTCTTGTTTAGAAATGTGGAGCAAGGAAGTCGAGCTCAGAACTGTTTAGCGCTCCAGAAAAGGTCATTCCATGAAACCTTTGTGCGTTTATCCTCACTGCTATGGGATTCCTTATGAACAAGGCCTCTATTTCAATCACGCAATCACAGTTACAACACTCAAGCCTAATTAATGTCATTCAAGTTTATCTAATTGCAATAAAGATGAACAAATGAGGCAGCAGAGGTTTCTGTTGCAGTGCCTACTTGGGAACAAGCCGGGATGTGTGAAGTAAGGAATTTCTATTCTGTATTAGTTTAGTACTTTATTAGCTACACCTGTTCAACTGAATATTAACATAAATATACTGCTCATGGAAATTAGGGTATAATTCAAAATGAAATGTCCCATAATAAAATATACCCTAATTTTTGTGAGCAGTGTGTCTAATGAGCCAATCAAATGCCTTGTTGGTGCAAGAGGTCCGAGCTGATAGGTCAATGCAAGTCAAATAACTTACACCCAAGGTTACAACCAAGGTATGCAGAAAGACATATTTGACATATAAGACTGAGCATAAGACTGACATAAAATCTGACCTTGAAGCAGTTGGGCTACAGGAACAGAAGACCACACTGCTGTCAGCTAAGAACAAGGAGCTGAGACTACAATTTGCACAAGCTCACCAAAACTGTAGAACAGTGCTTCAATGGTGTGAGTGATAGGTTTTTGGTACGTTTTGGGCACCTTATCAGTAAGTGAGCTTTTTTTAAAATCCACAGTCTATCAAATAAAAGTGATTTACATTTACATATACAGCATTTAGCAGATGCCCTTAATAACCAGATCCTTTTTTTCCTTTACCCAGTACACAAAGTGCTTTGGATTCTTCCTGGTAAACCAAACCTTATGTTAGAACAAATAAGCAATAGCCTAAGAACACAGTCTAGCTAGAACCTGCTAGGATCTGATGTATGTAAAATCAACAAAAACACAAGCAAAGGTTTTTCTCAAGTCTTCACTAAAATGCTAAGTGAAGAATGTTACAAGATGTGGTGGTATTTTAATTTGGATCCAAGTATGCAGGATAAGCATATCCCACAACGTTTAATAAGAATGGGGAAATAATATAAAACAACTGAAAGGGGGTTAAGAGCGGAGCGTCAGACTCCTAACATAATAAATATCTCGGGTGTTACCCACCCATACCAGTCCATCGGCACTAAAAGCCCCTGGAACTTTACCACTATCTCTAGGGAATGCGGAAGGGCGCAAGGGCGCCGGTGGTCCAACGCGCAACCCGAAAGGCTATGGAATCCCGTTGGAATAACGATGACCTGGCCCCGAACAGCGCTACAACCACACCTTTATAGGACGCGAAGCAGCTGTTTGGGATCTGGACATAAGAGATAGTGGATATAAAGCCGTTCCACCGATGACTCTGTAATGACGGCCGGCGAGGACGACCAAATGCACCGGGGGAAGGTAGAAGCCCTAACAAAGAAGTACTTTTTTAGAAGTCTTGAAGACAGCAAGACACTCGGGCATTTGGCCATCCAGTTAAAGTTCATTCCACCACCTGGGCACCAGGACGGAGAATTCTTCATTCTTATCTTCCTTTCATCTTACATCGAGGTTTCAGTCGAGCCGAGCTCATGTTTCCGAGGGTACGAAGAGCGTGGTTTGATTAGAGCCTTTAATTAATATGGTGCTGTTCCATTTTTGGCTCTGTAGGCGATCATCAGTGTCTTGTATCTGATGCAGGCAGCTTTGTTTGTTAAGGCTAGATCACTATAAACAGTCAATATTAGGC
The DNA here is from genome assembly GCA_033117975.1 of Parotocinclus spilosoma. Lineage (NCBI taxonomy): Eukaryota > Metazoa > Chordata > Actinopteri > Siluriformes > Loricariidae > Parotocinclus > Parotocinclus spilosoma. Next base: position 7,024 of record JAVSBV010180492.1, on the reverse strand, counting down.
TGCTATAATGTGATACTGTAATACACATTCTTTTCCTAACTGAATATTTTTCTTCAATATGCCACACATTCAAAAATGACTAAAAAATAAGAACCATGGGCGCTTGAACTGAGACAAGCCTGAAATGTAACAATCCCTGCAGCCTGGCTCATTTTGGCAAATGAAAACACAATAAAAACAAATCAGAGTGTTGTCAAAATGATTAATCAATGCGCACAAAGAAACAGAGCAACCTGTCGGCTCCCCAAACAAAGATTCAATAGGTGTTCAGCGTTTAACTGGCATGGTATGAAGAGCTTATTTACTTTGTATTAGGAAGGGTCAATCAAAATGCTTGCCAAATCTGCTCACATAGAATAGAGAGTATGATACGGTCGCTGACTTTGGTCGAAGATAAAGCTCAGCAGCAGAGGGTTTGAAGAAGAAAAGGGTTTTTTCAGCATTAGCTGCTGAACCATGTGCTGGATTCTTTTCATGTCATATCAACAAACAGGGCATTAAGAGCAATCATAAAAGCACTAGCTGAGGACGTAAAAAACTCTCGAGTGCCTGCTTTGCCTTCATTCGGCAGATTAACGTCCAGCTGAGTGACGCGACGCCACCGTGGCGGACGTGCAGGTCCCTTCGCTTGCTTGTGCATTTAAGTAAGTGAAATTTTGCATGCCAGTCTTGGCTTGAGAGCTGTCGGAAAACGAAACCGCCCCTCAGAGCTCGACGAACACTCGAATCCGCATCTTCAACGTCCAAGTGCTAAGCGTAAGCGCTGCATAAATATCCGACCATCAAAGCGAACGATGACCTTCACAAGAGAGGGCGAGTAGTGTATTACAAGACGCAAGGACACAGATGAGCATCTGCTGGGAACTTTGGGGTTTCTCTTCACATTTTAGCCCCATTTTCCCTGGACAGGACAGCAGCGTATCGCAGGGTAAGCAGGGGTGAACGCTGCAGCGCTGGGGGATGCAGACTCCCCATGAGAAACAGCAGTTTGTATATGATGCATGACCACCAGATGCAGAGTCGAGTCACCATAGTGGCTGGAGTATTAGACCACTGCACCACTCAAGAGCCTCCAGGGAACTTAAATTTGATACGTCTGCAGATATGAATGCATACAACATATTGGAATGGTTAAGGGCTTTGCTCAGGGAGATAACAATTGCATCTTGTAGATTTTGAACTTACAACCTTCAAGTCAAGTCCAATTAATTTATATAGTGCTTTTAGAACACAGCACTGCCTCAAAGCAGCTTTACAACTACCTAGGCCCTCGTCCCCATTTAAGCAAGCCTATAGGGCGACAGTGACAAGGATATAAAGGCCCTAAATGTGATGAGGAAGAAGCCTTGGTAGGACCATTAACAGCGCAGAGGCTTAAGCACAGAGCCAGCACTGAGTGTTATTAGATGCACTTAATAATATGATGACCGCACAAAATCAGAGTTTGTTAGCAATCTAATCAACGAGTTTACCTGCACTTGAGTAATCAGATCATGGGGATCTCCGGGTTTACACGAATCAGGTAATAATCACACTTCTGCAACCAGCCAATAATGTCAGGATGATGCTTTTTCAGGTGCTGCTTTTAATTCCAGGGTTGCCAGTTCCCACGAGAGAAACAAGCACCTGGCCTATGGAAACAAGCTGCAAAGAATCAAAGTATTTTAAAATAATGACCTGATAATAATAACGACCGTGTTTTTATTTTGCAATCTGCTTCTGGACTATGAATTTGTGCATTTTGAAGACTGGAAAAACCAACAGAGTAAACACACTGCTCCAAAAAAATGAAATGAATATGAAGCAATGAAATGGGCAAGGAAATGAAAAGTCAAAGAAAGTTGTTTAATCACATAAATGAGACGCAAAGTCAATTATCATTAGGGCTGCAACAACGAATGGATAAATTAGCTGAAAATCGATTATTAAACGTGTTGGTACCGAATTTCATTATCGATTCGTTGTGTCACACGATTTATGTTTTACTCGCCTTTACATATCCGCTTACATCACCTGCAATGCTTCATCAATGCAAAAAAAAAAAATAATAATACGTTTAACATTTGTACAATGTATGAACTTCTTAAAGAAACACGACCGACGCAGAGAAGAAGGTTTGGCTTAAATTTTCAAAAGTGTGTGAGCACTTCACGCTTCACACAACTAAAAAATGTGTAACATGCAAGCTTTGCAAAAGTGATTTAACTTGGCACGGGAGCGAACGGTGATGATGCAGCAACTTAAACGGAAACGTGTTGGAGTAACTGATGAGGATGAAGGGAGCTTAACAGCAGGATAAGAGTCACTAAAGTAGAGTTTGTTTTGTTTTAGAGTCTGTTTTGAAGTGAGGAAACATAAGAGTGCATACACACGATGTGACCTGGCATAACACGGTTAATGCTGGTTTTTTTCTTGTTAACTGGATAATGGCAGTGATGGAGTACGTGTGTGTTACTTTTAATTTAAGTGTAATTAGCTTAAGCAGTGCTTTATAAATAAAAATATCTTGTACACAGTTGTGGCAATTAATGATTAAGATTAAGTTATAATTTTCTGACAAAGTATAAATGAAGGCACTGCACTGTATAGGCAGGATGAATTGCATTTAGACAGGGATTAAGGTAACATATTTGAGCTACTCAAATTTGTGTAATTAGGTATTTACACACTGTTACATATTGTTCCAATGTGTGCGTATCTCTTAGCTTTTGCACTTTTGCTACTTAAAAATATTTTTTAAAATATCCGATTCATCGATTAATCGAAAAAATAATCAACCGATCAATCGATTGTTAAAATAATCGTTAGTTGCAGCCCTAAAAGGCACACTCATTTATTGTGGTTTGTGTCTGTCTGCTTGAGATTGACGAAGCATATAAAGCAGGCTGTTTGCTTGCTTCATGCTTTGTTATTGACATTCAAGGTTTTTATTTCATGGAGTTTTGTGCATTTTTTTCTCCTGCTTTGCTTCTGCTTTGTTTGTTTTCCCTACACCAGTCGTAATGGCTCTGAATATAATCCATTCAGGACCTATAATATCCTGAGTTTAAATTTTTTAAACTAAAATATCAACACCAAGGTTTTTGAAGGTCTCTTACTGTTACTTCCTGTGTTTAGAATAAATAAAACATATTGTAAAACCTTATTAAAACTTCTAAACAATTTGCCACACCGGAAAACAAAACGAACGTTTCTAATAATTGTTAATTACTTATTTTTCACATAATAGTTGTGAAATAAATAATTGCAATAAAAAAGGTAAACACATTTTTGGATAGGTTAAGCTTAGAGCGATGTTTGATAGTTTGTGAACACTTTAAAATTTTCGGCGTAAATGTGAAATAAAACATCACTCACGCAAGCTCTAAAGGTAAAATCCAAGAAAACCTAATCAAACAAATGACATTCTAAATTTACTTTCAACAATAACTTTTATTTTGACAGAAATGACCAAGTACATTAAGGACATGTTTTATGAGAATTCGGTAATCTACGTTTACACATTCAGGAAAGATCTTAATGCGAATTCTCTTACGCACCCCTGCTAAATGAGGAAATGAGGAGTGTGTGATGTGGCAGGAGTGATGAGTGCTGGGAAATGAAGTGAGGAACAATAACGTGACAATAACCTTTTTTTGTTGTTTACTTTCAATACATTATTCACTAACGTACATGAGCTATGGGACTGTGGTAGCCTAGTGGTTAAGGAACTGGTCTCCAGGGTCCAGGGTTCATATCCCATCTCTGCCAAGCTGCCATGGTTGGGTCCTTGAGCAAGACTCTTAACCCACAATTACTTGAATTGTAAGATTGTATAAGTTGTAAGTCGCTCTGGATAAGGACGTCTGCTAAATGCTGTAAATGTAAATGTATGCCAAGCTGTATTACAATCGGCTTTGGGTTAATAATTTTGCATGACTACATGTAAATGTAAGTATATATATACACACACACACACCGTATATACATTGCTCTGGATATTATAACATTAATTTAAATCAATTAAAAAAAAGAAGCTAATAATCAGAAAAGCAAATGAAAAGGCAAAGAAAGTTGTTTGATTAAACAAATGCAAAACTCAGTTATGATTAAGTAGCAAGTGGCATTCATGGGGGTTAACATAAGCTTTTTAAACCGGACAAGAGTGCCACACATTGACTATGAATGACTTCTAATTTTTGTGAGCCGTGTACTAAAGTACTCATTATATTATGCATACAACGTACAATGAATTTATGGGAACTCATTGTTGTATTTCAGCCTTTGTTTTTGTGTAAACATGTGTCATATATTTAATGTTAAAAAATCAGCAGCGAGGAGTTGGCAAACCACACTTGAGCAAACCAGAGAATACGAATGGCCTTGTTGGAAAGATTTGTCGTGGTGAAAGAATGATCAGATTACATAATGGTGTTAACTAATGAAGGCTTTAGGTGATGATTTATGAGGGATGACATGAGGAGATTAGATATGGACCATTACGTTCTAAACATGGCTTGTGTTGAATAATGTGTGGTTGTGCTTTTCCTGCTTTGTACATTAAGTTTTGTTCCAATAGGTGTCAGCTGGTGAAGTGGATAACCTTGAGATGTACTATACAACCAACTGTATGTGGACACATATGTGTGTGTACATATGTATTCCCCAATAATCATAATGCAGTTTAAAACCATTATTTATTATGACTTTTGCAGTTGTAGTGCAGTTTGTAAAATATCTGATTTGGTCATATATTATGTATGTAGATAATTGTATGGCAGGCCTGCACTAACATCTGCCTGGGCAGCACCAGTATTGAGTTTGGTTGGGGTGTATTCACTCATTTTATGTATGAAAAAATGTCTTACATTAGCCCTACAGCAACCTCTCTCTTGGTCACTGGCTGGCTTACGATGAAGGACTACAACCAGAAATGCCTGTCGGCTCAGTCACTGCTCTTAACTACTTCTCTTTTTTATCTTATACCTTGTTCCCCCTAAGTCTTCCTACAATAGTTGTGGATTGATCAGCAGCTGTGAGGCAGCATGTTGGCTCTGCTCTTCCTATTGATGCTTACCTCAGACCTAGATGTCCACAACATGGCATCATTCATGCGTCTAGCGGCATCACCCATCACAACAGTCCACAACAGGTTGACACTGGTGCAAGGGAAGAATTTCTGGTTTGTTTTTGTGCACACACTGTTCCTTCTGGCTTATTTTCAAGAAGTTTTAACTCTGTGTGAGAGGATCTTTTGGGAGTTTCTCTTTGCTCTTGAACTTGTGAACTTGTTTCAGGATATCACAGATAGTAGGAGTGCCCTCATTAGATCTGAAAGTATAAGTGTAAATAAATGATTCGGCGGTTGAGGTAATGTACTTTTGGCCCAGCAAGCACCTTTTAATCAAGTTCCTTAACCTTCAGCTGCTCGGACTGAACATTGCAAGACTAGAAGTTGCTCTTCCTAAGGGTGTCTGCTAACTATTGCAAATGTAGAATGTGTGAAATGTAAGAATGTGTGAGATGTATATTTGGGCGTAATAAGCCTTTTGCATTGCTTGTGTGAAAGATGCATGTGTACACTCAGTGATTGCAGGTGACAATGCCGAAAGATCATGATGAATCAATGAACAGTTACAGTTTTAAGGGCAATAATCTAGCAACAAAGTCTTAATTCGCTTAGCAACAGGGCCATCATTTTCTTCAAATTGTCATCGGTCAAAATTGCGTTGCAGTTGGAATATATGCTCTACAGAGCTTGTACAGATAATGCAGTCATTTCAGTTCAAAGTCAGAGCCCAGAGTGCTGGAACTTCTTATTGGAAAATGTTTAGTGGTTGGCTTTTTGTTTTGGTGGAAGCGCATGATAATCATTTAGGATGAGACAAAAAGTTAACCATAAGCAAAATAACACTAACCGTGTTGATATGTCCAGGGCTGACATTTGAATACATCACTTGGAAATTTACCCTGGTGAAGCTATAGAAATTAGAGTACAGCATTGGTTGGGCAGGATAACTTCTACTGAAAGTGTATTACTCTTAGAATATGGCATTATTCTAATCTATTAATATTCTATTGCATCACAGGTAAAGCCATCAGATTTATAACCAGACTACATTGTAAACATATGCATAATGGTCATGTGGATCCCAGGGTGGAACGACCTTGGTGTATACCGGGTACTCTGGATTCCTCTCGCAGTCCAAAAATATACATTAGGTTAAATGATTATGCTAAATTTATCCAACAGAAGTGTGTAGGTATACGTACATGACTAGTCTTGATATATGCTTGTGTATAGATATAACAGTGTGTGTGTGTCATTGAAATTAATATTTATGCTGATTTTCTGATTTGCATTCACACTGCCAATAGGAATGCTGTGTGACACTGAAGGGGCATAAGCAAAAAGTTGAAAAGTGTATACAAGTTTGCAGTGTGTGGGTTTGTAGGGCAACGAGGTATATAAATTGAGAGTATATGGGAGAAACTGTGCCATAAATCGTAGAATGTTATCCATTTTGTGGCAAGATCTTGAACACCCTTTATTTTAATTTACTTTATATTCCTTTTTCTTGCTCAATCCAATTCACAGCCAGTTTTTTGCTGGGGCCTAACTGGAAGCATGAGACACAAGGAAGAATCCAACACTGGACAGGTCATGGTGCCAGTCCAGTGAAGGGCACTTGCATACACAAACTCACTCAAAATGGGACACTACAGACAGACTAGATGAATGGTTTCATGTCTTTGGAATGTGGGAGGAAACTAGAGTACCCATACAGGCATGGGAGAACATTGAAGCTTCTCCAGGCTGTGGAGTCTGGACCTGGAATCAGAACAATAATCACTAGACCTAGGTGGCAACAGTTCTAATCACAACAAGCCAACTGCTTATATTTTCAGTATTACAAAAACACTGGTGTACAGGGAGCATTAGAGGATAGTTATCTTATCTTATCTATATATCTGTTACGATCAGTGGTGGTGTTTTTGACCGGACCCAGAATGCGGGATAAATATATCCCCACGCCGTATAATA